>JAPDKQ010000151.1:0-40573 GCA_027569665.1 Aspergillus bridgeri | reverse complement strand
TTGAACGCAAACATGCATGGGCTTCGAGGAGACAAGGCATATATATTTGGACATGTATAATAGACCAGTGATAGTTGCCCTTTCGGCTTAGCCGCCGGGCGTTAATAAATTGTGTGTGTGTGTGTGTCTACAACCAACAAAACCAACAACCCCCTCACCTCCGGCGGCGAAACCAGGGAGGGAGAAGCGATGGGTGTTTGGAGGGGTTGATGAGGGGGGATTGATCTGTATATACAGAGTATATAGTATGTTGGATCATGTTGATTGAAGGATTGAGACTGTGTCATGGAATGGTTCGTAATTCATCAATTTAGAGCTCCAAGTACCTAACCTAAAGAGAAATACACATAATTGATATATCCACAACGCCAAGCAGATACAAATCACTCTTCTGTGTTCGCAATCCGTCGCAGAATCATGAACGCCAGGGCTATCAGAACGCCGATGATCGCGCGGTCCAGCCAGGGACCGTCCTGCGATGTATTCGAATGGGTAGTTTGTGAGACAGGTGGGATGACGGGTTGTGTTCGTGTAGGCGTGGGCGCAGGTGTAGTTGTTGTGGACGATGTAGTCGGACCTGACGGAGCTGGAGCTGGAGCTGGAGCTGGAGCCAGCGCTGCCGACGTCGACGTCGCCGTCGATGCAGGCGCAGTTGCAGGCGAGAGTGGCTGCTGTTCCTGCAGCGGCTGTTCTGCGCCCGCATCCTCACCGTCACCTTCACCGGGAACAGCAGAGACCGGCTCCGTGCAATCCTCCACCTTCTCACCCTCACCCTCACTCTCCTCTACCTTCCCATCTCCATCTCCATCTCCATTTTGATTATCCTCCTCAACCACAACCCCCTTCTCCCTACACTCCTCCCTCCACTCCCCCAAAATCACCCCATTAGTCCTCCCGCAAACCTCACAGCACCACTCCCCACTCTGCCGCGCATACTCGCGCCTCACGCCCTCCGGCACATCCAACCCGCCGACCTGGCCCTTCGCATCGCCATCCATAAAGCTGCGGATGGCAATCAGCGCCGTCCGGATCCCCCACGCCGGCTGCCACGACTCCTCATGGTGGCCCGAGATGCTGAGACAGATCTCGCGGTTGACTTCGAAGCGGCCCGTGGGGGTGAGGAAGCGGAACGAAGGCGGCCGCAACGGGTACGTCGGCGGGAGCACGATGCGTCCGTGATAGATCCCCCCCGAGTAGGGCGAGGGCGGCGGCGGGCCTGCAAGCGTGAAGTGCCAGTCGTAGAGGTTGTCGTGGACCGGGGCGGCGTGGAAATGGGGCGACGGGGAGGCGGAGAGCTCGGAGGCTTCTTTGAGGAGGCGTTTGTGGGAGGGGGGCATTTTAGTTAGGTGGATGGGAGATGGCAGAGGGAGTTGTTTGTTGGTTAGGCAGGTTAGATTGGTGCTTTTGAGCTCTCTTGTGCTGCTCAGCTGCTGGTAGATCGATAGCGATGGATGATGTCAGGAGGCGGGTTTGATGAGATGCGACAGTCAGACGGTTTGTTTATCGGTTAGAGAGAACAGATATTAGGCAGTGAAGTCGCTGCAGAGGGGAAATGCCATTGGAAACAGAACACCAAAGCTGGCTGGAGGTGGGCGATGATGAAGGATGGAGGATGAGGATTGGCCAGTTGGTCGGAAGGAAGACGGCGGCAATGCTGTTGATGCCTTGGAACTCAGGCAGGAATGGAATGCGCACCATCTCTCTCTGCTACTCTACATCTTCATGATACACGAACATAAATGTATTTTGTTTATATTCATAACCCGCGGACCCGCTGGATACCTTGCGCCGAGATGTATATCTATCACACACAATAAAAACACACAAGAATAGCTATATAGCCTACATCTGCACGCGCAAAACAATTACATTACCATGAATCATTCCCAATCCCGCCACTCGTCGGGCGGTGACTGGCCTTTAGCACTACGGCTGCGGTCGCCATTGCGATAGGCTCCGTCCGCCCCCGGTTTCGAAAGCAAATCGGCCTCTTGCATATCCTCGTAGTCACTATCGCCCGGCCGGGGCCGCGGGGACATCGGGGCTAACGTCTTCATCGAGACCCCGGTATCCGGCCGATCCGACTCCTGATGATGGACATGCAGCGGTTGACTCGGCGGCAAGGTGTTCGTGTCGACGCCCCATGTCCGACTGTTGTGCATATTGCGCTGGTAAAGGTCTCGATAGTACTGCTGCTGGTCGGCGTCCTCTCGCTCCCGGCGCTCCCGGATCTGATCGCGAGCTTGCATGAACTTCGGACTCGGTTCCCAATGCCACCCGTCTCCCGTGGTCGTAGAGATCGGAAGCGCCCAGAAGAGGGGCCGCGGACCGAACAGATGCGCCAGGTTGCGGCGCCAGCCTAGGTCAAATGCGTTGGGCATTTTCTCATTATCTTGCTCGTTCAGATACTGCTGGTACCGATCATTCTCGCGTTCCCGCTCCATTTCCGCGTACGATCGCGACAGCGCCTGCTGGGCTGGTGTCATGCCCGGCTGCCGGGGCGGCGTCTGGAGCGGAGTCACCTGCTCCTCTCCCTCTTCTGGTCTAGTTACGCCGGGAATGGCGTTGGCGTGGGCATCCAATATTTGATTTCCGTAATCCTGGAGACGGTGACCGAGGCCATGATGGTCTTCACTGCCGTCACCGCGAGACTCATGCTGAAATCGGTGACGATCCAGTGCTTTCCGCAAAGGAGAGACATAACGCGTCTTCTCCAAGCACTCGATGGTTGTCAGGTTACGTACCGCGAGACTGATATGCCAGATGGTAAATCCCGAAAGCACCAGGCCGATGATCCCGCCCAGGATGGCCAGCAACACGACATTCACCGGCAGCATTGTTTCCATATATCTGGTATCATTTAAAACGTCGGTCCAGATCCACAAAGATGCCACGACGAAATCCACCCAGCAGAAGATCGACGTGTAGATCAAAAACAGGAGAAAGGCCTTGTAGTTGCGTAGTCCGACACAGGTGGCCAACCAGGGACAATGATGGTCCATCTTCAGAACGCATCGCTTACAGGTGGAGCAGTGATGCGTTCGATCCGGCTTGGGCGACTGACATTTCTTACAAAAACGAGACCCGCCCGTCGAGTTCACCGTGTAGGCCGTATATTCGGGTAGTTCGGTGATAGGCAGAGCGCTATATTCGTGGCGGCCATTCCGTGACCCGGACGGCGACCCGGGATCGGTGAAAACGGCAATGGTATATGAGGCGTTTAAAAGGATGTAGAGACCCACGCCGACAATCGAACTCGGTAGACCTGCCAAATAATAATAATAATAGAAGTGGTCAGCTGTTGAAAATGCCCGAAAGCCTCACTCGACATTTCGCGTACCGATCCAAGGATTTTGAGACGGCTTGAAGCCAATACTCGCTTCAACGTAGACGGCCCACGTTGTGAGACTGTAGACGAATGCCAGTGGAAAATAAGACGCCGCTGCACAGCAGTAACGTTCGCATCGGAGAGCCCAGGCCCGCGGCCGTCGTTTCGACCAGGAGGGAGATGATGGTGGGGAGACAGCCAGGGTGGCCATTGTCATTTCGAGACCGGCGGGAAGGATAAGCCGCTTGATGGAGAAAAGAAGCCTCCACGATGGATCGAATAGAGACCTAGATCATTGCGCCATGAAACACGCCCCCGGACAATGCGAAGGGCCAATCAAGCGATGGGGGAAACCGGACGAAGAAAGTGATGAGAGATCAAAGAGAAAGCCACAAGTGTCAGATCACAGACAGTAGACTCGACAAGGATAGGCTGCGTGCCGGGATGGAGAGACACGGAAGAATGGGAAAGAGAAAGAGAGGGAGAGGGAGAGGATAAGACACGGCGTCGAAGCAGATCGTCATCGGATCGCCGCCTGTGGAATTACCGTAATTACGTACACCGCCACGCCCGGTTATATTTAGTTTCTGCCGCGTGGCTGTGCGGACTCTGGAGTACAACAAAATGCATAAAATAGATAGGTATAGACATAATTACGCAGTGGTATTGGCGGGTTTATCAGATAATGCAACATGAGAAAAATCTAAGATACAGGACATAATCGTCAAGACCATCGAAAATGCAACCAAGAATCAAGCTAGTTATGGGTGGTAGTTGTCGTATTCTGAAGCTCATAGGGCTTCATGCCCTGCTCGCACCAGTTGTTGACCGGCTGTAGAGACAAATGTTAGAATTTTGACTACCCGAAGCGAAGATGAAAGACTTACCAGACAGCTCAGCCGGTGGCACCACGAGCAATTCGACGAGTGGTACTTGTAGAAGTCCACAATCAAGAAGATAAATCCAATCAGCACGGCAACCAAAGCACCCGCTCGCACCAACCACCAGGCCCACCACAGAGGCTTCCGGCCCTTGAAGAAGCCCAATGGACCGGACGGCTCCGAAGATCCGCCCTTCTTACCCTTGAAGAAGTTGGCAAAGCTGGGGCCGGTGGCGACCTTGTTCTCCGGCTCCTGTCCCGAGCTGGCGCCTCCGCTCATGGCGACGTAGGGATTGCGCGCGAGTCCAATCCGTTCTCGGAGCGCGTTGGGCGAACGCATAATGCAGAGCCCGAGAGCCAGTCCCATCACAAAGCCCCCAATATGGGAGAAGTTGTCCAATCCGGGCAACAAGCCCAAGACAAAAGAGATGCCGACTCCGAGAATCATGATAATAAACTCCACCCACGGGGATTGCCGCTCGTTCCACGTGTACAGCAGATCCAGGAGGAAAAGGGCAAGGATACCAAAGAGAGCTCCCGAGCAACCGCAAGCGCTCATGAACGGCGCCGAGTAATTGCCTCCAAGTACGAACCCCCAGATACCGCTAGCCACGTAGACGAGGGCATATCGCCACCATCCGATCATTCTTTCCATGTCCACGCCCATGGTCATTTGAACCAGAAGGTTGAAGCCGATATGGACGAATCCGCTGTGAAGAAACATGGGGATAATAAAGCGGTACCATTGGTTGGGGGCGGGATTGGCGTCAAGCGATCCATGTGGTTTCGGATTGGGAACTCCGTCAAAGCCACATAACTCGGATAGGGTGCAATCCAACTTGTTGGTCGTGGTGTCGGGACACGGCATCATGAATGTTTCGTTGGCGTTCTGCACGTGATCGACGTTCTTCATACACGGGGTGTACCGCGAGCCCATGCTGATTTGAAGGTAGGCCGACGGACCGATCATCGGGTTGATTTGAGGTTTAGTTTGAATCGGCGATCCCGTTAATTGCGCTGCATAAACACGTTAGTGTCTTCATCATGAGGAGCCACCTTCATCCTAGCCGATTCAGCTTACCGCTCTTAACCAACTCCACGATGAAGACAACAATCATCACCACCGTGAGTGTGTACGTCACCCACGGAATCTTCTTCTTAAAGAACCCTTTTTTCTTGCGCCCTCCTCGCGGGACAGGCGGTTCGATCATCTCGGGTGGGGGGTAATGTGTCGGTTGTTGCATCCAATCTCCCGGCGGAGGGCCACTGGGGTATTGATTTTGTGATTTCAAAGGGATATTCTCTGCATATTGATCGTGGTCATTTAACCGGCCCCCCGCCACGTATGGGCTCTGGTCCGACCCTAGCGACTGTTGACTGTGACGAAGATCGTACGGGTCGGCGCCGTGCGGAGAAACGTAGGGATTAGCACCGGGATCGGGGTAGCCTGGAGCCGGAGACCGACGATTGACCGAGTCGGTGGGTGGGAAGGCCTGGTCGTATGTGGGTGGATGACTACCGTAGCCGGTGTCGTAGTAGCCATGCGCTGCCATCGTGAATGAACAGGCAGACGGTGAAGAGGGAATAGGGGAGGAAGAAGGAGGGGGAGAGAGGGAACTGGGGGCGGTTTTGTATGCCGTCGAAACAATGCCAAGCGACAAGGAGAAACTGTAAAGTCTTTTCCGTGTGGGGGTATGACACCAGGGTGGGTGGACGACTCCGTTTAGAGTCTTAGGCGTTTAGAACGAGCGATGATCCGATCGAGCCTTACATGGGCAGCACGGCCACGTTGGTTGAGACCTGAATGAGGCTGACGCCGAGCAGCTGTCTGGTCAGGCGGACACGAGGGAAAACACAACGAAGGGGACTAGGACGCCAACGAAGGATTCGAAACGACAGTGGTAACACACCCGAGCGGACTCCAGAGAATGCAAGGAAGTTCCGGGGTATTTAGCAGTCGGCAACAGAGAGGGGGGAGGATAAAAGAAGGACGGGGGAAAGAAAGAAAGAGATTGTTGGCGGTGACGAGGTTCGTTAGGCAGGCGTTTTGCGCGCGAAACTATTTTTGGCTGCGGATCGTCGTCAGCGTCCATGTGGCTGGTGCTGTTTACACAGTTACAGTTACTGGGTCACTCGAGGGTGTGTCTTTTGACTGCGCCCGCTTGGTCTTTCAAGTTAATTCAATTCGACTGGTCAATGTGATCGCTCCGAGAATTCAACGTTAAGCATTATTAAGACAACTCGCAGTCTCCATTGCTCCAGGCCTTTCACGGCGCGTCGCTCTATACATCGCAACCGCAGGTACCCACGAGTGCATACGAACATCAAGGCAAAAACAATACAAAAGAAAAAGGACCATCCAAAGCATCCAATTTTACAGGCAGAAAGATAGTAATAATAATAGTAATAATAATAATAATAAGGGGCAAAGGATGCTCTCTAACCCCAGCAATCAAGTATGCCGGAGCACCCAGGCCTTTAATAGGTACATCATGCGTCGCTCAATCCGTTCAGTGCCCATGCTCGCATTAAATCGGGTGTCTTTTGTCCCATTAAAGTCATTAAATTCGGCGAGTGAAGTTGTCTTCCGAGAAAATGCAGAATCCAGAACGCCCCGTGCCAACTCCGTGTGAAAGCAAAAGTAATAAAATAGTCTGGGCGCAACGAGTCAGAACACGACTGCTTGAGGAAAAGCAGGAGAGCCCGGGTTAAAAAACCCACTCACCACCTATTCAGGTCATTGGGATTCCCTCGAGAATTTCAAGGGTCGTGATAGTAACCAAGGGAAACCAATACGCAAAATTGAGCGCGTGAGCCATTGGTCAATCGGCAGTGCACGGCGTTGCTCACGACATCGCGTGCTCCGTCGAAAACGGCGCCGACATGGAACTGACGTGAGTGTCGAGGATGCCCAAGGCGGCGCCCATTTCCGCACTGCTATGTCCCGTCAAGAGCCATACGAGGCGACTCAGCTTTTGGTACAGCAGAGAGGGGAAGTAGAGAAGAACGGCCCAGAAGAGAAGAGAGAAGACGACCATGACAAAGGTGTTGGCCACTAGCTTCTCGCCCGGTGTCATCACGTAGAGTCCGAAGGTCACCTCGTAGCGGTAGTATTCTAGACGAACGCGATCGACACATCGCTGCAGGACGTTGCGCCGAGGATTCTGGTAGCCCAGATAGCTCCCTGAGGGGCTCGTCGAGGCGGACATGGAGGAAGAGTATTTCGTGATCAGCTCGTCGACCGCGGCCGGGGCATGGGACGAAATACGCGTCGAGGTGGACGGGGTGTAGAAGGATTGCATTTCCGCCGCCATCGAAGCCATTGTTAGCGGATCGAAGCTTCCACGTTCTGTGCTAGGAACTGCCGGAAAACCTTCCGCAACGAAACCCGCGACTGTCGGGACCGCAGCCGTTCTTTACTGAGTGCCGTAGAAATTATGATTAGACGGCCGCAGGACTGTTCAATGCCCGTAGACCGAAGAATTAGAGTGACACGAGTCCACGCGAGAAGTATCTTGGTTGCGCGACGTAGCTATGGAGGGAAACAAGGAGTGACACGACAGATCGGGGGCAGCGCACGAGGGTAGAAGCAGCACGGGGATAAAAAAATATGGGGTTAGATTAATAGAGGCTGACGGAGACAATTAAGAAACGGGGGGCGGGGTCAGCGTGGGTATATATATAGAGAGAGAGAGAGAGAGATAAAGATATGTAGAGATGCAGAGATGTCAATCTCAATATCGATAGAAGGGCAGCCCCCGAGGCGAGCGAAGCGGAGATGAAGAGGAAGAAGAAGCAGCAGCAGCGAAGAGAAGAAGAAAAGGATCGCCCGGTAAGGCGCGGATACCCAGAAACGTTTTCGGACGCCGCGGGATGACCGTACCGTACGTCATGACGGCGCCGGTTTGGCGGGCAGAGACCGGGAATTTCAAGGCACCGTACGGGGCGTGACGAGACGAGGCGCTGGTCGGATCGTCGGCATCCACGGATCCTTGTTTCTTGTTTGGATTTTCTCGGGTGGAACTCGGCTTGCATCTGGCAGCAGGCAGCCCTGTCTCTCTCTCCCTCTCTCCCTCTGTCGCCCTCTCTCCCCGGCTCAGTCTGATCGGGTATCACCTATCCCCTATCATCCCCTATCACACCCACTCACTCCCTTCAGCCTCCTATCCTCCCCTTCAGTCGTCCCGAGGCTTCCCCAGATTCCACCCATGTCCATCTCCCTGGCAATGTGTTCTGCATGGGGAACTCCCAAGAAATTAGCTGGTCGGCAGATCGTCCCAATCCCTCGTTCACAAGGTCGTTATGCACTGAAGAGTCAGGATTGGGATTGGCATTATTAATGGATTGATCATCTAACTAACTTACTCTGTAGAGAGTAGTACAGAGTAACAACGGGCTAAAAACTGCCGGACGTCCCCTGGGCGACGACGTCATCGCGCCGCTAGCCTTGATGCCTTGATGCCTTAATGCCTGGTGGCCTCATGGCCTCGTGGCCTGGGCCTTTGTCTCTGGGCACTACGGAGTCTGGATTACTGTTAGTTACTGGCACCAAACAGCCAAGGCAACCTTACCTTACGTTCCTGCATGAAGACTTCCTCTGTACACTGAACGCTCTGCTGCCGGCCCTCCCTCCTACAACCCTACTCCGTACCACCTTACCACTACTCCGTCGCGACTGGCAGGGACCATCCCCGACCGGGCGGTGATGTCATGCCGCCCGTGCCTCTTCAGTTCCCCTCTGGCGCTGACGCAGCCTTTCAAGTTTCCAACCCACACCCACCTTCTCCCTCCTCCTCCCCAACATACCACCGTCTCGTGCGCTTCGTGCATCGGCCCGTCTCTAGTCCATCATGGCCACCCTCGGGGAAGAAGATAATCCCCTCGTCAAGGCTCTGCCGCCTGCCACCGACTATCTCACCTATCTCACCCTTTTGGAGTACCAATTGACCCCGGCCCGCCTGCCCACCCTGCACCAACTCTTGCAGGATGAGACCCTGACGACCAATATCGGCTGGGATCTGGTTCAACTTCTCTTGCCCATGCTTCCCCAGTCCCAGGAGTGTCTCCAGGATATCGCTCGGCTGGGCAATCCCCGGGAGGTCATTCTGCGCGTGTCCGAGGCGCTGCTGCAATTGCAGCCGGAAGACGAGGATGAGGAAGAGACGGAGAACGAGCAGGGAGATGGCTCCCCGGGGTCCACCGCGGGGATAGAGGCCAAGATGGACAAGGTCTCGGTAGACGGCGAGAGTGGCACGAAGGACGGGAAGGGCCGCCTTCCCAAGCATATCCTGCAGTTCAATGCCCTCGTAGGGATGCTCTCGGTTCTGCATTCGCGCATCCAGACCAAGTCGCCCAGTCGCTTTCTCGCCACTTCGCTGCAGGCCGCACTGGAGGCCTACACCTCGATGCCCTCCAACGAAACCACAATCGCACTGCTGGAAATGTTTCGAGATATGTCGCCTTCCAAGAGGCCAGCGCCGCCCCCACGAGCAGCAAGTGACTCAAGTGTGTTACGGGTTGCGGAGGCATCCGCCCCAGACCCGGAGGCAGAAGTCCAATCGCCAAGCCCCAATACCGATAACGAGAAAATGCTTGTCAAGAAGTTCCTTCAATTCGGTCTGATCGAACTTCTGAAGTCGTATTTGCTGAGTTTCTCGGGCCCGACGGACCCCGGCATGTCCTGGACCATCAGGCTGCAAGAGACGCTTCACCCGGAGACATGTCTACCTGGCCGACCGTCGCAAACCGATGTGTACGCCGGCAACAAGCACCTCCGAGAGAGGGATATGATCATGGCGAAGATCGTGGTATGTTTGATCTCCTCTTGCTATGTGAGACTCGGGCTCGCTAACCGCCCAGGCATTATCCCGCGATCTTGGGCTTGACGAGGAGCAGCTTCTCGGGGTCATCTATCAGGCGCCCGAGGATCTGCCGCCTCCGCTAGACTTTGAGGATCCGCCGCGGCAGGTGGACGAAATTCCACTCGAGCGGCACGGGTCGTTGCTCTTGCTGGCAGCTCGATCGGCTGTCGCACAGCTGTTCTCGTCGGGACAGGCCGTTCCACTGCCTGTCTTCCCGGATCTGGCGGGGGTGTTCCAGAACTTTGTTGGTGGATATAACACACCCGATGAAGTCGCCTTCGGCCAGCCGCAGGTTCTCCTCGATTCTCTACTTACCTTGACCGTGCTTTCCATGCAGAATACGATCGGACAGCCGTCCACTACCAAGGAGTTCCGGGAATTCGTTCTCGCACTGACCGCATGCACTACGCGCCAGAACTACAGCACTGTTCGACAAATTCCGGGTGTCATCGTACACAGCCACCCCTCTGATGTTGTCAGGTTCAAGGTCATTCGGTGTGTCCTGGAGGAACAAAATTTCCAGGCCGTCAAAGACGACGCGATTGGATGGTTGAAGCAGGAGATCCTCGGGACTGCCAACGAGCCCGAACCCAACCTTTTCCTGAATCCGCACTACTTCGCCGTCCTGTTCCCGTTGCTATTCAACTCCTCTAACCTCCTGCTCAACGTTTCCTCCGATATCGTGGCATCCTGGGTCAAATTTTCCCAGACCTTGGCCCCCGCCATCCACGCCGCCGTCAATCTCTACTACGTTCTGGTCTCGTCGTCCAAACTGCGCGCCCAACTCCAGCTCGAGAAATCCTACATCCGCTTCCGCGACCAGTTCCTCAACCCCCTGCGGTCCCTCATCCGCGCATTCGAAAGCGACCTACCCAAGAACGGCGGCGACGGCCGCGTTGAGAACTCCGTCGGCGAGGAGGTGTGCCAGATCGGCATGGCACGGTCAGTGGCGGTCGTCTCGCACGCGCTGGAGAAGGTCGAGGACGTGGTGAGCGAGGTGTTTGTCGGTGTCGATGCCGAGTTCCAGGAGCCTTCGACGGAGGATATTGCGCGAGTGGATCGCATTCGCAAGGAGACGGAGATCTAATTGAGTCCGTAGGTATTATGTGTAGCTAAAACGGTGACCATGTACATACATACGATTTACGAGTTGAAGGATATGACTACTTGCATGACACCTTACCCCATAGCCCTGTTGCTGGTTTACATATGTAGTAGTATCTTAAACAACAACAAAAAGGAAAGGAAAGAAAAACAAAGGGAATATATATATATATATCAAAGCAAAGGTTCCATTGATCACTAGATAAGCAACTACGTCATCCTCAAAACAAGTATAATAAGAAACACAACCAACGAAAAATAGAAGTTCCTCTTCGACCAAGACCAGGGATCCGGACCTCCAAGACCACACGCCTTGTTTTGCACACAAAATAAAAAGAGAGCGGACTGTCGAACAAGATAGTAATGGACACCTTTCATCTATCGGTACTCCCTTTCTTTTGTCATTTCTGTACGATTCTCCATCGAAAGCAGGGGAATCGAGAAAGACAAAAGAGAAGAGAGAGTATGCGATAGAGACTGGACTGATATAGATATGTAGATTCGTGGGTCTTCATTTCCATTCCATATTTTTTTTTGAAGGTTGTTGTCGGGGTTTTTTTTTTTTTTTTTTTTTTTGATTTCAAAACATGACGAAAGAAAGAAAACGGTGCAAGTGCAATGCCCAACCCAGTTTTTATTTATTCTGAGGTTCTCGCCATTTCAAATTTCCGGATGGAAAAGATTCATGTTGAGATTCGGAAAATGAAAACTAGAGAGGGGCGACGGCACGGTGGAAAAGGAGGTAAAAAGGCGAGTAAGAAGGAACAAGGGGAGATGTAAATGTTCAGCGCCGATTTTTGAAAAAACGATTCATTGGTCATGTTGGTGGTCTTGGATGTAGTGTTTATGTTGTCAAGGTGGTAGCTTAGCGACTTGGTCGAGGATTCGTTAACGTGAGGAACTTTCGGCGGTTCGCCCGAGGGCTATTTACATGATGATGCAACCACCACCAGCGGAGGCTGTGCTCAATGATTTGTTAGTATGTGTTTGTTTCTCTGTTGGAGAGGATGGAGGAGCGGGAAGTTGGAAAGTACCCTTGACGGCAGCGGCGTTCTGAGCGACCTGGGAAGGAGACATTTTGTTTGAGTTGAGTTGGGATTGCAAAGTTGCAAAGAGAGACTTGTATAGAATGATAGGCTTAGATCTGATGATCGTAATGAAGAAAAAAGAAGTCGATCTTGCGGGGTTTCACAGGGGATTTTATATCTTTTTTTGACGCCACTCTGGTCCAGCCAGATCTGGGGTAAACCGGGGTTGTTGGTGGTCGAGTCCTTTCTCGTTTCTGGTTCTTGAAGCCTATCTTCAATGGAAAATGGTTTTCATTGAGTGGTTGAAAACTGGGGGAGAAGAATGGTACTGAATTCGATAGGCGCTTGAACAGGGTATCTCCTATCGTGTTCACCATTGAAAGCCACCAAAGGGAAGAAGATAAAGAAGGTTGATAGAGATGAGTATGAGGAACACGTGTTGGGGTACCTGATTGTATCAATGAAGTGGCGAGCATTCATCTCTTAATATTGTTCTCGGTGGCGGACCAATGATGGTCATTCTGCAGCGCGATTCAATGGGGGATAATGCATGATGATTGGATCGTGTCTGACATACTAGATTAGCTTCTTCCAGAACATTGAGATAAAGAAGAGGCTGAATGTCAAACACTGATTGGCGAGGAATGCCATGGTTGGGCTAGAAATGAGTCCTGCAGAGTCAGTCTGTTCCTGGTGGCGCTGCAGACTGCAGACGGCAAATCGATTGAGCCATAGAAAGATATCGATAAGCAATTGTATGGACACGGGGTAGATTGCAGAACTGCATTCCAGTCATTGAGATAATCGTACGAGATGGTCGGCGATAAGGGCGAGACGTCATTGGGATTGTCGGGGAGAAGAACAATATCAAGCATAAGATCACATCGGAGTCTTGGCGTTGTCAGGTGACAAGCCCTATCTCTAGTCCAAACAAGGGCACATAATCCAACGACTGCATTCAACATATCAGACTATTCCAAAATTTACAGTATGCTAACTAACTGAAAGGAAATGTTAGGTATAGATGGGTTCCGTCAAATCGTTAAGCGTCAATCCCTCCTTCGCAACGTCCTCCTCGATCAAGAACATCAGCGGCATCTCCACCAACGTACCCTTGACTTGGCTGAGAAGTTCCTTCACCTGCTTCACACCTTCAGGGCCGGGCGGGAAATCGTCGCGGACAACATGGCCATATCGGTACCGAGAGGGAGGAGAGTCCTTCTCTTCGCCGTACGCCTGCTTGTCCGAGTTATGGAAGTAATATCCATAGAATTCCTTGTAGGTCGCCCAGTTCCGCACCGAGTCGTCCGGTACGGAGTGGAACACCTTGCGGAAGGCTTCGGTGTTGGTGCGCGCCCTCGTGTTCCAAAGACTGTAAAGCGTATCTGCCAGAGGGTCCGCGACGAGCTGGCTCTCCGGGGACTCAAAGTCGAACTGGTTGGGCACACCGACCGGTTCGAAATTGGCATCGGGTTTCTGGTAGTCCTGCGGGGGTAGCAGACCGAGGTGTTTGCGGAACAGCTGTCGGCGCAGCGAGGTGGCGAAGCGGCTCGCAGTGAAAGGCTTGCCGTTCATCGTCGACTGCACCGGGGTGTAGTCCTCAACAATAATGGCAATCTCGGAGTCGTGGTCTCCCAGCTGAGATCGGTCGTTCAAGTTCGCCGACCCGCACACTACCACACGATCGTCGGCAATCATGACCTGTGCTCATTAGTATCAAGGCCTTTCATATGAAGCGTGATTTTACATACCTTGGAGTGAACATAGAGTTCCTCAGTCACAAACGCGTCAATCTCAGCCTCGGCTGGGCCATCCCACGGCACGTTGCGGAGGTCAGGCCCATGGAGCATGTAGCACTCGCTAACGCTGTCCCATCGGCCGGAGCCAGATTTGGCACCGCCGACCTCGCGAGCTGCCTGCTGGTACTGCTGGAAGGGGGCGGTGGTGTCAAATGCAGCCCGAGGAGCACCGGGACCGTAACCACCCTGACCAGCGATATTGACATCGTGCTGCTTGCGAGCGTCCTCATAATTGACACCGCTGCGCTGCTCAACTTGCTCCAAAGGTCCACTGAGATTGATCCGGTCATAGTTGCGCAGGTTATAGAACCGGATGTAGTCCATCGGGTTGTGGCCCTCCCTGGCAATAAGCTCCATGATGCTATTTCCTCCACGGTTGATCGAGTTGTACTGGAACTCCATGATGGCTCGGGTTCCAAGGGTGGAGTCATCGCTCAGGTCACCAGCGAAACAGGGAATGGACGGGATGACCACAATCACCTTGTACTTCTGGCCAGATTTAGCCGCACGCAAGATCCGCTCAACGATCGCAGCGCCGATCTTGTTCTGGACAGGCTTCTGGGAGTCACCGGTGGCAGTAATGAAGAATTGATTCTCGATGTAAACATAATATTCACTGTTGCGGATAATCGCAGCGTAGGCATCCTGGATGGAGTGCTCGGTGGGAGTGCCGTTGCTCCATTTCGAGCTGCTGCGCACAATCTGACAGCACATGTTTCCTCGAGGCTGCGTGTTCGGTCCGCCGAAGGAGCCAAAGCGATCCTGATACTGGTGGATCTGACCGGCGAGCTGTCCACGCAGAACATTTCCATACTGAGTCAGTTCCTCGCGGAAGCGCTGAGGCTTGAAACCGCGATCCTGGTCTCCGTAACCCCGGGTACCGTCATAGTAATCGTGCACACCCCGAGTTTGGCTGGGCAACTCCTGGACACCTTGAGCCGGGGGCGGTGCATAGTAAGAAGACTGGCTTGGACTTGGCGACTGAGCCTGAGCCTGGGTCTGAGATTGTCCGGCCTGAGTGGGGGGAGGCGGGAAATAAGGCGCCTGGGATTGACTGTGAGTAGGAGTTTGGGTCTGCGTCTGGCCCTGGCTGGGTGGTGGTCCCGGAGGCGGTGGCGGGAACGAATCGCCTGTGTAGGTGTAAGGAGGAGGAGCGCCGGGGGAGGGCGATTGAGCAGGGGACGGCTGGTAGGCACTATATGCGCCCGGCTTGCTCGACAATGGAGGAGCAGGAGGGACCATCGAAACACTTCCCCCCGGTTGCGGGGACACCGACTGTTGGATTCCGGTCTGCTGAGCGCTGGGCTGGTTCTGAGCAGGTTGGTACTGAGGAGGTTGACTCTGAGCAGGTTGACTCTGAGCAGGCTGTTGCTGAGCAGGCTGTTGCTGCTGGTACTGCGGCTGTTGCTGTTGCTGTTGCTGTTGCTGTTGCTGTTGCTGTTGCTGTTGCTGTTGCTGTTGCTGTTGCTGTTGCTGTTGCTGTTGCTGTTGCTGCTGCTGCGAGTGAGGGCGCTGGGAGGTCGACGAGCTCGGGCGACCATAGAGTGCCAGTCGGGAGTATCTGGAATCCTTACGAATCTCATACTTGGAATCATAAATGAAATTCCAGCGTTCCACGAAGTGACGTCGCAGGTCCTCAACGACATGGCCGTGCAAGCTGACAGAGACATCAGACCAACCCATGCGAGAAGCGTTCTTGCGATCCAGCTGGTTCTTCTCCCAGTTGGGGACGTCCTGGAAATCCAGAACTCGGGCGTTGTTGTAGTCCTGACCAGGGAATACAATCTCATTCAAGTTTTCCGGGTGCACGTCGGTAAGTGCATGCTGATTAGTATCCCATCGGCCAAAGCACATATCAAGACCACCCATGA
This sequence comes from Aspergillus bridgeri, assembly GCA_027569665.1. Lineage (NCBI taxonomy): Eukaryota > Fungi > Ascomycota > Eurotiomycetes > Eurotiales > Aspergillaceae > Aspergillus > Aspergillus bridgeri. The sequence goes on along the minus strand of JAPDKQ010000151.1, from coordinate 24,702 downwards.
AGGCGGTACGACCGTCAATGAGACAGAGCTTCTCGTGGTGAGCCCAGTAGAGAATGACATCTTCATGCATGCCGTAGATGCCCTTCAGGGCGTCACCGGACATCTTGGCGAGGTTGGCCGCATCCAGGGAAAAGTTCTGGAGCGACTCCGTGATCGAGGCAGTGAGTTCTTGCTTGTCAGGCAGGTGGTCGGGATGGCGGAAAACGGCGATATTTGGGTGAAGGTCCTGAAGGCGATGCTTCGTGTGAGCAGAGGATACTTTTGAGTCTAAGTCAGTACAGCCGTTCTTCCTCGGTTATCGTCAAGATAGCAATCACATACGAGTTAATGCCTGAGTGACTTCCTTGTAGACAATAATGTTCACCCGCACGCCACGCTGCGCAGCAGTCTGGAGCATCCGATCCAGTCGGTACTGCTCATTCTTAGCCGGGGGACGCCTCAGATAGAGCTCTGGCGACAGCCACCCTGAAGACCCATGTCAGTTGAAAGTGCCGAACAGGAACGGCGTCTCCTGCGCCCGATGAAACTTACAATCCAGAATCCAGATTGACTCCCGAGCATTCTCCAGCGCCTTGGAAACGGCCCAGAAGTACGCGCATCCGTCGACATACCACTTCACGTCATTCCCCTGGCGGTCCGGGGCAAAGCTGCCGAATCTGTGCTGAGCCTGCGGCTGCGCATGTCCGTATTCCGCATAAGCCTGCGGGTCCAACGCAGTTCCAAGACGTTGCGCCACGTCGTTGCCGAGACCCGCCACGGTGCCCTGCAGTTTACCCAGCAACCCATGCACCTTGTCCTGCTTGCCCTGCTTGCCGGGCTTTGCTTGGTACTGGGGATCTTGATACTGCAGATCCTGGTAATTGGGGTTTGCGCCAGACTGGGCGAAGCTCTGCGTCTGCGAAGAGCCCTGCTGGAGCGGATAGTTCTGGGACGGGCTGTAGCTCTGCGCCTGTTGCTGTTGCTGTTGTGGTTGCTGCTGGTAACCCTGAGACTAGCTCGGCATTAGTCGGGAAACTTCAGATGGGTCCATGGTTCCGTGAACTCCAAACAGTCGGTGTAGATGGATGGAGCAACTTACACCGTAAGATCCCTGGCTGGGACCCTGGCCCGGCGGAGGGTTATTTCCCTGCGGGCGAGAATGATGGCTCTTGTAGGTTTCCTTCAGCATCTTGAAGGTGTCGCCGACAAAACCCCTGGCGCTGTCACCTCCTGCGCCTCGACTGGACTCCTTGCCGTAATATTTGCCATAGGCAAGTGGGTCTTCACGGTTCGACATGGCCTCGGCTACAGTCGATGGGATGTGATGGGGAAGAGGGAGAGAAGATCATGCAGGATGGGGATGAGTCCTGGAGAAAGGAAGGAAAGAAAGGAAGACGGAGAGGATAGAAGGAGGATAGAAGGAGGATGAAATAGATAAGATGACGAGGGGAAACGAAGCGAAACGCGATGAGGCTGAGTGCCCCGCGCCTGGGCTTTTAGGCTGCCACTTTTGTGGCTGAGCTGTCTTCCTTATTATGTTTATGTATTATTTATTATGTATTACTTTATTAATGGACTGGATTCTGATTAACTAACGGGCTATAAATAGCTAACTAGTTAGTTAACTTCGCCGATGGTTCCGCCAATGCGCCATCTTCGCATGGCTGCCAGCAAACGTATTCGTCGCAACCGACGCTGCTGTACTCAGATTCAATGCCAGAGCAAAACATCCGATGATCCCCGCAAAAAGTTCCTTCATGTCTAGTTCTGCGCACTGGATGATCTTCAGGCCCTCCTGCTGCGTGTCGTACAGGGTTCCACCGCCGACCAACCCGACCGGAAGAGAAGGCACATACAGGCTGAGCTGCAGATCGCGCGAGACCGGGTCATACTCCGTCTTTAGCTGGCTCCAGGACGCATCGGTGATGCTGGCCGCGTCTTGGCCGGTTGTGATGAAGATGGCGGCCAGGGCGTTGGCGACGTCGATGTTGTGACCGTGGCCGTTGCGGAAGTTGCCTTCTTGTCCGATGCGCAGAATCCGATGGAGTCGTTCAGTCGGGCATCTGAACACGCTGCAACACACGGCGTCAGAGAGCGTGCTCCAGGCGATGACCTCGACGCCTTCTTCTTCGACGACATCTGCCCGTCCTCGAAGAAATCGCGGATCGGTAGCTCCGCGGTCAGCATCGGATTGCTATCCATCAACCACGCGCAGGTAGCCTCGGTCGCGAAGGAGATCATGTTCTGCCCGGCCGCGTCGCCGCAGGTATACCGGAACACGACGTGAGCGCACAACCCGATGACATGGGAGACGATGCCTCGAAAGCGGATATGGCGACTGGTGGACCCTGCGACCCCGGCGATGTCGCTCTCGAACTTGTGGATGCGACGGGAGAACAAACATGCCTCGCGCGGACTGTCGAATCGAAAGGCCGGTGCGCGCGACATGCCCTGACTCAAATCTGAATCTCAACGCCGCCATTGCTCACGTTGAACGCTTTGCACCCCCGGCAGCAGCTCGCGATCATGGCTGCCTCGGTGGTTGCCATCGGAGCGCAGATATCCTCTTCAACTCCGTCAGGCATGCGAATGCGTAGTGGCCCGGCCAGACCGAGAAGCACGCGCGTAAAGCCAATGAAGTTCTCGATTTTGACCCCTTCGGGGTCTTGGCTATGGCCAGTGATATGCTTGATTCCATTTAGGTGGGCCTGGAATATGGCCGCACGTTGCTCAGATGGAGGAGGCATCGCGTGAACTGGAGATAAAATGGGACTGGATTGATTCATGAGTAGGCCTGGTGCAATAGTAGCCGTCTTTTATACAAGACGAAGGCTAAGTAAACTTTCTGGCCCCAGCACATTCTTGTTTTTCCAACAGCTAATTTCGAAGATAAGCTCTCAATGACCACATTCCGTGGTCACTTGAACTTGCTAAAGCCGCTACTTTACACCGATTATGGTCGGAACTCATGGAATTGGCCACATGTTCCCAGGCTATAACTAGATTCATGCATGGCCTAGTCCTTGAGGAAAGTCAAAGATGACGTGAGGATCCGCAACGGTCTTCAAGGACTTCAAACGCCCCAGCGCGTCGCCATAGTATTCATGCCCAAAGTTCTGTAGGTAAGGGTCGATGTAGTTCTGATAGGAATGCCATTCGCTAGCGGGCTTAGCCTGCTTGATGGCGTCTGTGATGGCGGTGATCTTCGCCACTGCATCGGCATGGGTAGAATCGCTGAAACTGGGGAAATAGGCCGAATAGATCTGCACCAGAAACAGGCCTTGCCGATGAATGTATGCCATGTCGCCAGTGGAGGCTTGGCCATTGGTCTTAGACCCAGGCCCCAGTAGGTCGAAGGAGACGTCGTTCTCTGTCTTTTTGATGCCTCTGGCGACGCGGAGTGCGTCGAAAACACGGATTGTCTGTTGCTGCGTATAGCTGGGAGCTCCATTATCGACAAGCGACTGAGCGTAGTATGGGAGATAATCGTCCGACGTGTCGAGAGAACCCATGAGGTCCGTCAGGGCTTCTACCCAGCTGGAGAACTCTTGGACTTTGGACTCCGAGGTTTTCGGTTTGATGCCTTTTGTGGCGAGTTTGTTCAAGATCTTGTTCATGACCGTCTGGTATGCAGATTTTTTCCCGAGGAATTGGCCTTGGAGATAGCATGCACTGTCCTCGTTGGAGTCTCGACCCATAAGCAACACTTCCACTCCGAGATCGAGAGGAAGTCCGTTGGGATCAGTCGCAGGCAGGCCTCCCATCGCCTGGACCTCCAAGAGGACTTGGGTACAGTCTGTCTCGGGGCCGAAATGAAGCTCGTAGTTCACGGTGGCAGTGGGGGCTCGTTCCATGGCGAAGGTGAAAGCAGTAACAACGCCGAAGTTATTGGATCCTGCACCACGCAGAGCCCACCACAGCTCGGCGTCTGTTCCTGTCGAGCTGGCGCTGAGCTGCTTGATGTTGCCGTTCACATCAACGAACTGTAGAGATACAACTGGATGCCTGGTTAGCCGCTGCAGTTTCCTTTAAACAAAAACAAAAGAATCATATTCACTCACTCCGATCTACCAACCAGCCCCATTTCCTCGAGCCAAATCCCCATCCCCCGCCCATCGAATGCCCTGCGACGCCGACCGAAGGACAAGTGCCATGAGGCAACGCGTAGCCCTTCTGCCCGATCGCCTTTGCCAACGGACCCAGCGTCTGCCCAAACTGCACCGTCACTTGCCTTTTGGCCTCGTCGATTGAAATCGTCTTCATCTTGCTGGGATTGATGACCACCTGCCCGGAGAAACTGTACGCCGCGTAGCTGTGTCCGCCGCCGCGAGGGCTCAGCTTCACGCTGCCTTTCTCGGTGGCCACGCATCGCACTATCGCTGCGACTTGCTCGGCTGATGATGGGACTACGATGACTTCTGGGTGTGCTTGGTAGTTGGTGTTCTGCGGTTTGGCTAGTGTGTTGTATCGGCTGTCGCTGGGGTAGACGACGTCTGCGCCGGAATTCTTGAGGCAGCTCTGTAGCGAGGATGGAAGTATGTTTGTTGCAGGGAGTGCAGAGATGGTGGGAAGCTGGATGGCTGCGAAGGCCAATGCCAGCAATTGCAGGGAGGTCATTGTGGGTTGGTGGTGAGGAGTGACGGGAAAGGGGAGTTCCCGCTGCTGGAGATCCGATTTATATGTTGTCATGCAGCTGCCATCGGGTATATTCACCTCAGGAACAAACGACGAATGACGTGGTCTTACCCTTGGCAGTCCGATGTACTATACACGGTCGGGATCATGAGCTTTATTATATCGCTGCTCCATCGCGAAAAAACACCCAAGTTAGAGTGTGGCTTGCAGCGAGGCGCCAGGATCCAGCAGGAATACGAGATGAAGTAATGTTCTTTACATAATTGTTCCATCTTTGACAGTGTTTTCTGAAGGTAAAACATTCATCATTCCCTTTGCTCTCGGATGTTTGACATCAATCAAATCTAATATGTCAATCCGAACTACAACGCACCCTGCACTACTACTACAGGTCGGCTATGATAGCTCATCGCCAGTCGGTGATAATGAGGTCATTTCCCGGGAGATTTCAAATACATCTAGTCCACTGACGTACTTGTAGCCACAATATCTTGGAGCCTGACCTGCATATGTTCGACCAGCTCGCCGTAGACAGGCCCCATCTGGCGCAACAGTGCCTGTGCGGTATCTGCTGTCATGACAGATGGCTGGACACACGCCTGGAGTTCGATCGCCTCGTTCTCTACCATACAGCACAGTGTGAAGGGGTGAATGGAAAAGGACAACAGGTTTTCGGATTTCTGGATCAACGGCGACGAAAAGACACCTAATTGTGATGCCTGTTGTCCTTGCTCGGGGTGAATGACTAGGAAATTCTGGAAGCCACAGGCAGCAGATGCGTCAGACCCGGCCATCCGAATGCGTTCGAGGCCCGTTTGCTCGTAGGCTATCATCCGAGCGAGGCGGTATTGGGTCTGGGACAACGCCTGCTCCACCGACTGTTCTGCGGGAGAAAGCTGGATACGAACTGGGACGGCGGCAATGATGGGTCCAGTAAGCTGGCGCACTCCTTCCCAAGCAGCGGTTCTTCCCATGGCCGTCGCGCCGAATACAACGTCCTCGGAGCCCGTCTGCTGCTATAGAATGATAACCCATGCCAGGCGGAGGAAGGTTGCAACCGTATAAGGGACACTGGACTTGTGGGTAGCAACCATGTTGATTGTATGAGAGGCGACATATTTACTCTCTGGCGGCACTGTGGTTGGGCCGAACAGGGGAAATGCACAGCTTTCAGACCTGCGAATTCGCAGCGCCAGAATTTGTCTGTATCGCCATGGTCTTGGGCCAAGAGATGCTTCATCCAAGGTGCAAATGGGCGGGAAACAAGATCTTGCCCATGATATGTACGTTCTACCTGCTCGCAGATGAGATTTAGGGACCAGGCATCGAACAGGGCATGGTGAAGCTGTACAGCAAACATTCCTCGTGCAATTGCAAAGCGGATCAATGGACCCTGGGCAATGTTGACTGGGCCTAAGAACAGGGAAGATTCTGTCCCGACCTCTCAGTTGATCTCTTCTTTCAGCGCGACTTGAAACATCCCTTGGGGGAGCTGGACAATTCGAGTGCGTAGGATCGGGTTTGCAAGGAATGCCCTTTCCCATGCGTCGCAGAATCTTTGCAGGTCGACTTCTTGATCCAAAGCCCAGGACCTTGTGGAAATGTACAATTCTGGATGTTTGGCGGTCAATGTGATCATGGTTTCTTGCATACTTGTATAGGGATAGACATCTTCAACTACTGCCGCCTCATCGCCCAGTTTCTGCATTGCAGTGATCGAGTCTCCCCCCGCGACAGAAGAAGTCATCCATTCGTAGGAGTTCTGATTCTGGGATCCCTAGTACCTGAGCCCATCCCGAATATGAGATTAATTAGTAAATAACTATAGAATATAATTATATAATCTTAGCGTGAATTCACATGGACTCTCGACAACAAGGCAGAAAAGTTTCGCCTCAGTCGCACTAATTCCTACTCAGTAGGGATCTCCCGGTGACACCGCACCATGTTGGCTGTCGCTTTGTCTGGCGAAGGCTTTGGGGGCCATTTGCGTCGCCTGCTTACATTATATCAAGGTGAATGCTAGTAGCTGGACCAGCCTGGTGTTTTCAATTTGTAACAGAAAGGTTTTCCAAAGCTCGCATGAGATTCTACTTGTCTTTACAAATGCCCACTTGTCATAGAATGATAACGTGCAGGTTTATGCTGGCATCAGCTTGGGGTATGGAGACAGCATGTCCAGGATCGACAGTAATCCACCCAGGCTAAGGAGGGATCTGCGAAGTAGGCTTGGGGGCAGCTTTGCTCCCACATACGCGTCTTAAAGGATGTGAGTGTGCGAGTGAGCGCGCATCTGCTGTGCTTCAATCATGCACCATGGTTCAGGATCACCCTAGAGGCACCCTCAGTCGGATGGGCTCATTACGGATGAATCTATTGCCCAACGCTAGCCCTCACGAGAATGCCGGGACAGAATACTCAAAATATCCGGAATCTCAGGAAGATGAAGCAGCACAGTCATCTGCTAACTCTTTGCAAACAGATGTGACACTTGAGGATCCCAAAGGAACGTGCCTAAAGAGAACACGCCGGTCGTGGTCCGTGTTCCGAGGAGTTTGGCGCAAATCAAACCAACAAAATGTACCTGGAAAGCAAAATAACCTCAATGATGGAGAAGAATGGATTAAAGGGGTGGTTTTTGCAATGCGATGGGCTGCCCTGGTCCTCATTGTCAACATAATCTTGGCGGTTATAGCCATAGCACTGGGGTATTCGGGGTCTTCATCTCGAAACGACCATTCTACGGTATCAACATCAATCTACGACGGAAAATGTTCTGTCTCTGGTGGCTGGGCTTCAGGACTTCATGCATTAATCAACATTCTCAGCACAGTTCTGCTAGCTGCGAGCAACTATGCGATGCAATCCATGAGTGCTCCTTCACGTGAGGATATCGAGATTGCGCACGCTAAAGGGCAGTGGCTGGACATTGGCACCTTTAGTTATAGGAACATATTTGCCATGGATAAGAGGCGGAAATTGACTTGGCTTGTGCTATTGCTGACCTCGGTGCCAATGCACCTTATGTTAGTTCTTTCAAATTATGCCTGATCTCTCTCATGGCTGATTTGGTACCCCAGGTATAATTCAGTTGTTTTCTCCTCGATGGCCACGAACTTATATGGCGTCGTTCTGATCCCTGATGACTTGGCCAAGGATGAAATGATCTTCGATAGCAGCCATACGGCGGAGAAAATCAACAAGACTTTTGGTTATAGTGCCCAGGACCTACAAGCGGAGATTTTCAACGGTACATTGAAGAATCTTACGCTCGAGGAATGCTTGGACGCATATGCCGTGGAGTATAACACTCATCGTACCACGGTAGTGGTGGTTGCAGATCGAGAATATTTTAATAACCATTCCAGTCTTGAGGCTTACTATGGGTTCTCGAGTCAGGATTATTATGCTTACAATTCATATCGATACTCCTGGATGTGTGCCCAGGAACGACCTACAAATTGCACGAAGGAAGATGTCATGGGATTGGTAGATCATGGCAAATGGTCAGTCTGGGCCAAACACTGGGACTATCGGAATTGGACATTTCACGATCCTAGCCCTGGTAGAGCTAGATACAACTTTTCGTGCGATTATAGTGTTCTTGCTAATTTCGCGGAGAAAGAAAATACGCCATTGCGGACTGATCTTGAGACGCTCTGCAGTCACATCGCTGCGTATAATCCCGATTACAAGCACCTGAGTCGGTACTTGAAGTCCCCTTCCCACTGGCAGAATAGCTCGTGGTCGTCGGAAATCTCATTTTCCTGGGGGAATTATACAGATTCTATAACGGCATTTCGGGACCCGGTGTTCCCCCCGGTGCTTGATGTTCCCGTATCTCACTGCATGAGCAAAGAAAGCGAGGAACGGTGCCAGCTGTTATTTAATTTGCCCATCTGCCTCGTGGTAATCATGTGCAATATGATCAAAATTATTGCTATCTACCTGGCAGCAAATACGAGACGGAAGAAGATCTTCCTGACAGTCGGTGATGCAATATCATCGTTTCTGACATCTCCGGACCCAACAACGAAATATTTGAACCATCCAACAGCTTCTAACTATGGCTTTGAGCCAGCAAGATTGACCAAAAAGTCATACTTCAACACATTTATCTCCTTGGTTTCCTCAAAGCAACATGGTCACCACAGTACAGATCCTGCAGACCCTATGGAAATGGCCTCTGCGCCTATTTCTAGGAAGGGCCTTTGGCCGACCAAATACTACAGCCCAAGAAGATGGTACCAGGCAGTAAGCCCATGGCGATGGACTATACTTTTCTTCCTGTAAGTGGGCTAGCATTTATATCCGAACTCAAGGCTCTGACACCGCATAGCATTGTTTCTTCATTTATTGTTTCTATCGTCTTATTCTGCATCGGAAGTGGCCAGCGCTATCAGAACAAAGTCACACTGCAAACGTCCTGGGAGACAGGGTTTGGAAAGCCTAGTTCCGTCGCGATGATCGGCCAAGCAGCGCAGAGTGTCATGCAGGTGGTTCTTCTCAGCAACATGCCGCAGCTAGTCCTGTCCATACTTTACTTTCTGAGTAATGGCATCATGACAAATATGGTCGTCGCAGCAGAATACAATGACTACGCGATTTGTCGAAAACCGCTCCGAGTATCTTGGCCGAAGGGCCAACAACGATCGACGCGCTATCTCAGCTTGCCCTATCGATACAGGGTGCCTTTCATGGGGTTTGCAGTTGCTCTGCACTGGCTTATGTCTCAGAGCTTGTTCTTCACCCAGGTACGGCTTTTCGATATTGACGGCAAGGTAGTGGAGCGATGGAGTGCTACTCGGTGTGGCTATTCGCTTGTTGCTATTCTCACGACCCTGATAGTTGGGGCAATTGCAACACTTTCTTTGGTAGGGCTGGGTCTCCGGAGGTACAAGTCGAGCATGCCTCTTCCTATCTACAGCAGTGTGGGAATCAGTGCCGCTTGCCATCCCCCACCAGACGATCAGGATGCGGCTTTGAAGCCCGTAATGTGGGGTGTACCTGCAGATGCTGAATATTTTGGACATTATACATTTACTGCAAAGAGGGTTTATTAACTTTAGTGACTGTTAAACAGTTTAGCTTTTGTTAAAGTTATCAAATAGGAGGCCTACAGTACTTGTCAAGAGTATTCCGGTCAAATTGGTAGAAGAACAAACACATCCTCTCATAAGGGAAAGAAGAAAGGCTAATAGAAACACCATTCTAAACTGAACAGTATCCTCACTGCCTGATAGGTATATGAAACTATTAGATCTAAGAAGTTTAGAGGATAGGCGCTATATAGAAATATATATATAGTTATATATAAAAGAAGAAATTATAATTAAATTTTAAAGAAAAAATAGCTTCCTACAGTATTTTTATAAAAATCTAGAATAAAGATGGCTAGAAGACGCCTATTACTATTATATAATCAGTACTAACCGGATAATTATATTCTAGAATATAATAGTCTCGCTTGTTCTAGAAGAAGTAGGCCTAAGAGTATACTATAGCTCTATTTATAGTATAACACTGATAAAGTGTTAGATCTGGAGTATAGAGAACCCTGGTTTCCGGTGAATAAGGAAGATCTTCGCCCTGTAGGCACTACCAGAGGAAATAATAACCAGTTTTTGAGAAGAAAAAGATAGATAACAAACCAAATTCATGGCCTCAACAATAAGCACTCAAGGAGTACGGGGATTTGGGCTCATCATGTAGATGTAATATCATAGACAGCTAACGACAAATCACCGCTTTGGAAGATAAACACATATGAGAAGTCCATCTGTATACGGCAGGGTCACATTTGTGAAGCCACTGTTTGGGTCGTGCAAATAATTTAATAGATTCCGATACTTCTCAGCAGCCTTGACTATGCTGTCAACAATTACCACTGCGCCATACCGTAATCTGGGCTGAACAAGTTTAAGTGTTGGAAGGGCCAGTGAAGTCCAGACTATAGTTAGTTAGCAATCGCATACCGGACAGGACTGAATCCTAGATAAAAAAAAAAGAAAACCTATTACCCAACAGCAGTAGATCTACATGCTCAACGATCTCTTTCAGTGTTTCCCGTATGTCTCCCTCGCGCAGCTCAATTGTTCCACTTACAATGCTCCCACACTGTTCCCATATTTCTTTCGCCTTCTGTGCCTTGGTATGTTCGTGTTCCGTGGCGATCACTTTTGCCTGCCCACCAGTCGAAGCAACGTTGGCGGAAGCAGCCAGGGCCAAGTACACCGTACTGACACCATAGGAAGTGCCTGCCTCAACAATATTCTTGGCGTTTATAGATCGACTCATCTGGTAAAGGAAATAGGCTTTGTCCTGATGAAGGGCAATGAGCTTGTCACGCATGACAACGTTGAGGCCGTAGGCTTGAATGTCAGGATCACCCAAAGGGTCCAGTGCTCTTTCGAGCTCCTTTTAGATATCCGCGGATATCCAGCGGATTTGAAAACAGTATAAACATGTTAAGTCTTATAACTAATTTTATAGTTAGTTACCTAATTATTGGATTAGATATCCGTGGATATCCGACAGTTGGATGCGGATATCAAAGTGGTATCCGCAGCCTATCTACAGTACGTCAACTTACCCCCATGGGTATATCCACTGGGTATCTAGTGCCAAGCCGGAGGATTATTTTGATCGACCCTCGGCTATCTGGGTTCCTCCCCTCCCGCAAGTTCCGCAACTGCCTCATGGGAGTCAACTGCTTACCTCAGGTGGTAGCTCATCATCCCTCACGCAGTCAAGACTCCATTTTCTCCCTCCCACCTTCCCTTTATACATAGAGACTATTGCAATATACAGATACATTGCCTCCCTATAAGTGAGCGCAGCTGGGGCTCTATCTGACGCTACGGTCAAAGACCGCAGCGACAGGTGGCCCGTCACGGCCAAACCATACTCTCCTTTGTCCCTCTTGACTGCGCGAGCTCACCAATAAAATTGATTAAATACTTTGAAATTGCTTTTCATAAGCGGTCTTTTTGAATACTAGAGAGGGGTCCCCTAAACCCCTTCCATCGCGAGACCTGCACTACAACTCTTCATGGCTACAGAACACTTCCAATGGACCGGTTTGTTTATGATTGTCAGTGAGAGACACTATAAAAGGGGCCAACAGCCGTCCAACAATCCGGACAAGGACGCAGTGTACACGTCAGCCAAAGCCAAGTGACAGGGTATCCAAGGCAGAAGCATTCAATCTTGACCAGGAATCAATTATCTGTCAAGTCAGAGGAAGAGGGATCGATGATCTACGTTCCTCATATCCATCTTCATCTCTCACCAGCATGTCATCCATCCATGACCTCAGGCAACTTAGTCACAACGCGCAACAGTTCTACCGAATCTCTGCTGCCTGGACAAATTGCAACATGAAATGTTGTCGCCTTAGCCATGACGGCCTCTCTTCCATCCAATGACACAGGCATCACGAACCAACAGTTACTGCAATGCTTACTCGCAGGGCTTTGTCGTCTACAGGATTCATCGTTGAAAGATACGAACAGGCCCGGGACAAGTAGCATGATGCTGGATATCATGGCCATTGGTGTTGATCACTTACACTTTCTATCTCAGGCTTCAGGGCTCAGTGTCTCGGATGTAATGGCATATACTACGGGGCTAATAGTTAGTAGGAGAGACGATGAGCGAAAGATATAAATCTCCCTCACTCGCTCTCACTTCTTCCTATCTATCATAAAGAATCACAAAGAAAAACAACCAAACTACACCTGGTTCGATTTGATTCGATTCAAAATGCCCTCCCTCACCTTCACCAACATCCTGGCCCTGGCCCTGGCCCTCACCTCCACCTCCGCAGCACCACATCCCCAAGACTATACCGGCATCATCACCGCCTCAGCCACCGAAAGCTTTGCCGCTGAAGCTACTGGCAACATCCCTGGTACTGCTACCGGTAACACCGCTGGAGCCACAGGCAATATCCCTGGCACCACTACCGGTAACACCGCTGGAGCCACAGGCAACATCCCTGGCACAGCTACCGGTAACACCGCTGGAGCCACTGGCAACATCCCTGGCACCGCTACCGGTAACACCGCTGGAGCCACTGGCAACATCCCTGGCACCGCTACCGGTAACACCGCTGGAGCCACTGGCAACATCCCTGGCACAGCTACCGGTAACACCGCTGGAGCCACTGGCAACATCCCTGGCACAGCTACCGGTAACACCGCTGGAGCCACTGGCAACATCCCTGGCACCGCTACCGGTAACACCGCTGGAGCCACAGGCAACATCCCTGGCACAGCTACCGGTAACACCGCTGAAGCCACTGGCAACTTTGCCGCCGATATTACTGGCAACATCACCGCTTCAGCCACCGGCAACTGCTCGCTCACGCAGCCCGCAGAGGTCCATATCCCATTCACTTGGGGGCTCACGAATGGCAGCATCTGCGTGCCGCTGGGCCGTCCGTTTGCTGACAGCTACGACGCCGGACTGATCGGGGAGATGGAGACTCCGGAGAGTGCCGCGCCGACGCACTTTGGCGGCTGCAGGGACCAGGGCTGTACCAACTGTACGCTTGTGGATATTAAGGACGGCGATGAGCCGGGACTGATTAAGGTGGATTGCTTGGGGCTGAAGGATGCGCCGTATTTGTTCGTGGGGGTGGGAAAGAATCAAACCTGGGTTTGAGGTGGTGGTGCTAAGCTCGTCGGTGTTGCTTGCAACGTCTAGACTTTTGTTTTCTGTATCTGAGGGGGTTGGCTTTGGATGAGGATAACGGGTAAAAGAGGAGAGAGATGAAAGGAGATTGAAGAGTGGTAGAGCAGGATGTTGAATCGGAGCTGGAGCTGGATGGTGGTGGAGGTACTTGTAAGTACGATGGCATTGTCACTCGTTTGTGAACCTAGGGCTATGTTTCTGTATCTTATATATAGGACCCTATGTGTATAGTCTACCAGATTGCTTCATGTCACTATAATCAGCCCGAGATCGCTTTAAACCCAAGACAAGGCACCAAAACGTGCCACCATCACCCGGAGCCGGTTAGTACTCTCCGTCCAAGCATAGCCATTGCCTCTTTATACGCTTCTTCCGACCCAGCTGCCTCGGCAAAACCTGTATTATGAGGCGGGGCTCTGCTGGGGGTTAAGATGTCAAAGACGCCGTGGAAACTAGGAACGACGTAAGAGACATTTCCTGGGGATATTAGTTAGTTATAGATTACATGTGTGAATAAGGCGATCTGAATTATGTTAGTTAAGATAGTGGCCGTAGTGTCAGATATTAACTACATATTATATTCTAATTGTGCCACTTCCTCTCTATAGATCTGATAGAATGATTAGTTAATGATAATATTCTAATATATTAATTCTCGATATCTATGTTAAATAGAGATTTGCCTAGAAATATAAAAAAGGTTTATATAATATAGCTAATATAATACCTAGTCGCTAGTCCAATCGTTTTAAAATATGCTTTTATTTACGCAAGTAGCTTCTCCTTGCGAGTCGTTCGACTCTGAATACTCTATTAAATACGCGTATAGTCCGGGATGATATTTAATACCTTTCCTCGATCTTTAATAATCTTATAGATCTGCTTATCCGACTAGATATGCTGCTGTAATATCATGAGGCTATTATATGCTGTTACTGCTATGTCTAAAGTATTCGGCCCATTCCACGGATCCTCTTCTGTATGGGTCATCTTGCCGTGGAACTCGACCTGTAGATAATTGTTCGCGATCGATCGCCAGTCCGCAATATGGTGATGGTCCGTCTGCATCCCACGCTGCGATATAGGATATACTATGATACCAGCGGCGATAGCCGGGTTGCTGAATACCCCCGCGTTAATGAGCTAGATTTTCCCGCCGTGCGCCTTCTCCGCCGTATTGCCTAGGATGCGGACGCGGCTGGATACGCTTTATTATTTAACGGACTTCGCGAGGCCTAGGGATACGGTCATTGAGGACGTGGCGATTAGATTGTGGCCGCAGGCATGGGCTGATGGTAGATAGGGCGTCGTGTTCGGCGCAGAAGATGATGATGGGACCGGATGTGCCTCTATAGTAACTCTCTAGATCATAGTTACCCAAAGGCTTTGAAGGCTGTGATACTTGGACTTTCTTCACCTATCGATCATTCTAAAGTTCTTAACAGCTGGGGTTTCGCGAATGTGGACTGGTGGTCATGGGAATCTTTCATGTAAACAACGGACTTGTACCTGAATTTAGCATATTGTTTGTCTCATGCAAACAGAGCTCTCAGAACGTCAGATAGAAAGCAGGAAGAAACACATTCAGGAGTTTGACTACTGGACAAGTTTAATGCAAGACTTCAATCCAAGTGCGACGCGTTTCGAACCGGGACTGCATCCGCTGCAAAATTAGCGCAAGACAAAAATGAATGGCTTCAAGGCGCGAAACGACAACCGTTTTGTTTATCTCACTGTAGCCTCGCTCATTACAAAATAAGGTCATCGCGTCTTCGAAATTATCACCAACATGGTTTTTATATAGCTGTATGGCTTGTGGGAAAGCGTCTTTCCTAACATTAGGTACTTCCTCCTAATTCGCTTTGTAATAGTTTAAAGTACACCGAATCCGGTGTTATGCATCTGTTAAGATATTTGAAAATAGGCAAAAGCACCGGTGCTATCTGATCTTCACGACTGTGGTTCGGGACATCCATCAGTTTCTGGGGTGACTGAAATAGCGAATGTACCAACTTTCCAGTCGATAAAAACTTTCTGATTCAAGGTTCAGATATAGTAAACGTAGGCGAGGCCCTAAGTCTAATGTATTAATAACGCTTTCGGTGGCGTCTTTAGAAGATTCCTCCTGTGCAGAAGCTGTGTAACCTCTTTCAATAAATAGACGGAACTTTTTCTGGTTATCCGTATATCCACAAGCGTTTAATATAGATTCTAGCAAAACTCTGCGTTCTATGAAACAATCCTTCTGGTAATTGAGAGAGTAGCTCGGATGTTTTGCGTAGATAACTCGCGTGTGAGGCAGGCGAAAACCTCGTTTTTCGCTTGGTTCCTCTATTTATTACCTTTAACTTGCTAGGCGTGATTCGGGGGCCCCTAGCTTACATGACCCATACATAGAATAGTGTATGGCTTTTTAGCCCTAATGGCTGCGATAATAAGGTTATAAAGTTTCAACAATTGATCGTCTCTCAGCTTGTCTTTCAGACCTTTCCATATAAATGGCCGAAGATCCAGGAGAGAAATATCATCAGAGACAGCATTCCGTTTGATCCAACGTGGGCAGCTTGCTCCAGTGCGTAAGGAGAATCGCAATCTTGAACCACGCCATGCACGCCTCGGTGCCACGGATGATGTTGACGGGGCTCAATCAGTAAAATAAGCAGCCCTCCACAAGTGAAAGGTCCTGCAGTGGGTACGGACCGCACTGGACCGCAGCCACGCGTCTCTTCGATCCACTGTGGCCCGTCCAACTCTCGCTATTGACCCTCTATTATCATTATTGGCCACGAGTCCCGGTTCCTGTGGCTTTCCGCCTTCGGATCTCCGAAATGAGATTATGGACTGATCATGCCCACACGCTTACTGCTAGTGAATGAAGTTGTTCGTGTATATAAAGCGGTGGCATACCTGATTCATGATGCGTAGGTGGGGGTGTTCCACTTAATTCAGCCAGTTATGTTAATTGACCGCTTCACATCTATGGCTGATGGACGATGTGGCTCATATCCAGAAATTGGCTTCCAACCGATCGCTATTCTATTTTTTTTTCTCACCAGATTTTACGATCCCGAACATTAATTGCGTCTGCGGATCAAAGATGAAAGGCAGCATATGACTGCTGTCAGAACAAGATTGCGGTCAGGACAGGACTGTCGTCGGTAACTGTGCAACTTTACAGCAATTGGACGCTGTTACTAATTTCAATTTCAAAAGAAATAAAGTACCGCCACATCGTCGATGCCTAGGTACTACTATCTATATTCTCCGTTGTCCTCATCCAAGCACCCAAGTGCAAGGAAACGAAGGAACTTGCATGGTATATACATGAAAAGTCCCGAAGCCCTGCCACCTGAGCAACACATACATCGACCAGTTTACGTAGATATCAGAACGAGAGTAACCAAACGTCCCCCAGTCGCTCATTTGACTCCCCTAAGCCACCTTGCACCAAGATCTTGTCTTCGGCAAATGCGTCTGCAGCGAACCAGCCTCTTGCGGCTAGGTGCATACCTCCCTGGACGTCGACATGATTCCAGGTCTTGCTCTCGATGTCAAATGCCCATACATCTCCGAGCATCTTGCCCGCACCCTGGTGACCCAATGAAGAAGGGTCTCGTTCCCCAAACAAAGTCACTAGATGTGCTTTACCGCCAATTATCACTGGAAGCAGTGCACTGACACTGCGGGGAACGGGTCCGGACTCGCCGTCTGGAGTATACGCGATCGAGCTCCAAGTGTTTGTGTCAGGGTGAAACATGTCAATGCTTCCACCCTGTTCCGTGTTGCCGTCAAATCCATTGATTCTATAAAGCACTCCACCTAGAAATGCGATTGAGGCCCCTCCCCGAGGAGGACCCGGTGCGGACATGAGCTTCTTCCACCTCCTGCTGGTGAGATTAAACTCCCACAGGTCCGATAGCCGACCTGTCTCCGGACATCCGGCGTGGACGAAAATCGTGTTCCGACCGTCACTGGCCATGCAATGATAGCTGCGTGCCTGCGGATACTTGCCTGGCTGTACTTCGGTAGGGGTGACTAGACTCCATTCCGATGAGCCAGTGTCAAACTCCCAAAGAGATCCCTTTTCATCTATTGGCGCCATAGCAACGCCCCCGCGGCCGGAAAAGACATAGATCTTTCCCTGGAGAGTGGTCGCCGCTTGCCCCACCCGCGGGGATGGACCGTGAGCAGTTTGTTGAACAGAGAAACTGGGCTCTGCGTTATTTGGACAGGAGCGATTAGGACCAGCCCACTTGGGATTGGGAAAGCTTCACTCACCTCCGTGGATACAAAGAGTGTGCACATTGTTATCTCGAGGCTCTCGTGGTCGGAGTTCCCCCCCGAAGATATAAGCCTGCTTATTGACCACGGAAAGGGTCTGAGACGATCGTCGGAGAGTCTCCGCCTCATAAATACGATGCCACCTCGCGGATATGGTCCCCATGGCTAATTGTGTGGTTTGCTTGATTGCACAGTGGAAGAACAGAGACTTACGATCCTATCTTCAATTTATAGTGGAGGCACTCGTGGCACGTCCGTCATTGAATGAGGACCTTGGGTGATGAGAGTTCATCCGTCTTTCTCCCCTCGCAGCTGCTATTGGATCCAGATATCGGCTTTCTACGTGGTGCCGCCATCATTGGATACAAACTTCCGCAGTCCCACTCCAAGAACCCCATTTGCGAGGCACGTCATTCAACTTCGGTTGGGACACACCATGTCTCCCCATCCAAAAATGTGAGCGTTGATTCCGCGTCGTACGAGACGCCGAAGTTCAGGTTCACGTCATCATTTCCACGGAAGTTGAGGCTCCCTCTTCAAGAGCATTCAGTGAGTAGCATAAGCACCTCAAGTCCCAGCACATAGCCTCGTTTTATTGAGATGCAGCAGGCAATGCACCCTCCTGAAGAAGACGCAGCGGAGCGCCCACTTCTGGCTGGCGACCATAACGCTGATGGGCCCATTCCCACCGATGGACAAGCAATCAGACAGCGCTTGTATGTCTCTCATTTCCTTTCAACGTGGAACTCGCGCATGTTCGAGTTTGGGGCCGTTTTGTATCTTGCGAACATCTTCCCCAACACTCTTCTACCGATGTCTGTGTATGCGCTTGCTCGGGGCGTTGCAGCGATCCTTTTTGCTCCCGTCGTCGGCTATTATATCGACACCGGTGATCGCCTTTCGGTCGTGAGGTTTTCGATTGGTACGTAGCCCTCCCTTCGTCTGTCAAGCAACCAGCTCGCCCATCTGTTGACGATGCCCCCATGCTAGTCGCCCAGCGCTTCGCTGTTGCTGCGTCTTGTGTGATATTCTTGTTCCTCTCCAACGGGGGCGCGGACGTCCACGCACTGGCCCCATGGCTGCTGGCACTCTTAGCGTTGCTAGCCTGCGTTGAGAAGCTCTGTTCCGTGCTAAACCTCGTCTCCGTCGAAAAGGATTGGGTACTACGCCTCCATTTTTCGTTCGGAGTCCTTAATTGCGCTAAGTAACGTTGATAGGTCGTTGTGATTGCGGCGAGAAATGAGACCATACTTCAAGGTCCGTATCTCCTCTATGGGCGGACGACCGAGGGTGCTGATATCAGTAGCATTAAATGCGCAGATGCGCCGTATCGACCTTATCTGCAAACTTGCCGGACCGCTGGCTATTGCGTTGATTGACAGTGTCTCAACTCAATCGGCGATCATTGTGAATTTTTCCATGAACGTTGCGTCTCTATCGGTGGAATACTTGGCAATCGCCAAGGTCTACCGAACGGTTCCCCATCTGCAGCATCCAAAGCCCCGCAGGGAGAGAGAAGAAAATTCGTCACATTCTCGATATATCCCATCGAACCAGGCAGTAATGGTGCGCTCGTTCTTGCAGCAGTTAGCTTTCTACTGTCGCCACCGATCCTTTCTACCGTCTTTCGCCGGCGCCCTTCTCTACCTGACGGTCCTTTCCTTCGCTGGCCAAATGGTGACATACCTTCTATCTATCGGCTATACTTCGTTCCACATCAGTATGGCGAGGACACTATCGGTCGGTTTTGAAATCTCTGCTACCTGGGTGGGACCCCTGATCATGTCTCGAATCGGGCCAATCAGGAGCGGAATATGGTTCATCTCGTGGCAGATGTTTTGTTTGACAAGTGCGGTAACTTCCCTATGGTTCATCAATTCCCCGGTATTAGCAGCAGCTGGGCTTGCTATAGGAACTATTCTGAGCCGTGTTGGTCTCTGGGGATTCGATCTTTCCGTGCAGACCATTGTGCAGGAGGTACGCAAGCCGATCTCTGGCTACTCTACGGGACGTATCACTGACGACTGCCTTGTTGTCCAGGAGATTGAGCCGCCCTACCGAGGGAGCTTCTCTTCCATCGAGGCCGCTTGGCAGAACTTTTTTGAGCTTGTCTCTTACGGCTCCACGATCTTTTTCTCTCAACCGGTCCAATTCCGTTGGCCTGTTCTCATAAGCTATTTGGCTGTCCTTACGGCAGGTGGGTTATATACAAGCTTTGTTCGAACAAGACGGGGCCACTTATTCCACCATCCGCGGTGCATTGTCTCGCAAAGCAAGAGGGCGTCGGACCAGCACGGATCTGAAAGGATCCTCGAATCGGATATAATATAGAGCAATCGGTAGAGCTACTCTACAGAAACAAGTGTCACGTCTCAGCTCCAAGACCAACCGCAGGCTGTCGATTACTTTTACACACAGTCTAAGCTCTTCTGCTTATACTTATTCAATTTTATCTCTCAGATCTGGCCAGTCAATACTATACAGACAAATACGTCAGTCCTAAATATGGATTCTTCCAAGAAATTCTAACATACTCCCCTCGGATATCTTCATGCCGGCAGGAATAGAGACCATAGAGAAATAACACACAGTACGCTTATACTAGCACTAAACAAGTACAGGTCATGAAACCTATCCCAAGCCATTAGGCCCCATCAGTACGTTTGTGTAGCACGACAGCCAATAATATGCTTATCGTAAACAGAGATCCACAGGGCCTACGCCACTATCTCATATTTAACCTTACAGCCACTGCCAGAGCTTGGCTCACATCCTTCTTCAAGCAGACAGCTAAGAGTCTCTATTTTCTCATCGCTGGTAGCATGCCTCTTTAATAAGCCATATACAACTAAGCACGAAAACCCGTCTCAAACACAAGAAGGGCCAGGCACATCAGTTAAGACAGGTGGCTCATCACTAGCAGAGTCCGTCGTAAGGCGCGACAGATTTTTACAAGGACTGCTTTTCTGCTGTAGTCGTTCATCTGCTGCCTTTATTATATCTTACCGTTCCGCCTCGTAGGTGCCCTAGCTTTCCTCATTCAAAGCAGGGGTACTCGAGGCGAAATTGGCATTGGATGCCGAGACTCTCAGACTCATATCTGAATACCTATCAACTGGATCACCTATGAAGTCACTAATGCCCGGACGGTGTATATCAGGTAACACCATTTCATCCGCCACTGGGCAATGGGTCGGCCTCCAGTAAGAGAGACGCTCATCATTATAGTGGCTTTGCGGCCCCGAACGGTGCCCCTCCATATTACTGTCACTCTACTCTACTCTCTATTGGAGGTAGGGTTCCATCTATAACCTTCATCTTCCGGATTTTCGCTTCCTTTTCGACTGCTAAACCAACTGTTAACAGCGTCGTCGCTCACCCCCAGTTGGTGTGATAGGGCCCGTAAATGATGATTTTCTTTTGCAACGATACGCGCCGCTGTTTGAACCTCCTCTGTTGCGCGGATACCTCTTTCCTGTAAATCTCTCAGCTTTTGCTCGAGGCCAACAAGAATTTATCTTTAGCGTTCTCTGTGGCGACGTTTGTTCTCCCGTAGACGGGCGGCTCGTTTAGGATCCTAACCTCACGATTAGTGGATACTATTGACGTATAGGACGTTGCAAGAACTTACCCATTGCCCAGCCCAGGCTTTTTGGTCTTGTTGTAATGTCGAGAAATGAGTATGCACGCTGATAGATACTTGCGACTCGTAAGCCTAGAATATATACATGTTCTATATTTCTGGATTTACACCTATCTACACCGCCACGGGCTCTGTCTTTTTGACTTCTTCGTTTCGCTTTCTTTCAGTACTGGAGGTGAATCAGGCTTTCGAAACAAGATGGTCTCTTACCCAGACAAACGGCCCGAGAACACCATGGACATCGACGCCAACACGATCTACTGGTTCCTGAATGACAAGGTCGGCTTCGATGAAGCTATCGCTGATAAATGCGGCATTGACCCAGAGTGGCTCGAGTTTGGTAACAAACGAGTCAGTCCACCCGTGGGATGCGGCATCGACGAGATGCTATCATCGGCCGCAACAGACGCCATGATGATGCTATATACGGGAGAAACCAGCAACGTGACCACAGCCTCGGAACTCCCGGTCTTCATGACCGAGGTCGCCGTCAGTTCGATGGTAAAGGTTGCGGACGCAGCGGGGAAAATTGACCGCGCTAATGAAAAGGAGGGCATTCTTGGTTTTGTCATGGCCTTTTTGTTGCTCGTGCCGGCCCTGGGCGAAGCTGCCGTGTCCATCGGGCTCACGACAGTCGGCCGTTCCTGATGATGACTGCAGAGGCGGGAGATGCTGGCTTCGGTGTATATGGGGTTGTGGAAGGTCCGAAGAGTGCTGTGATCTGCATTTTAATTGCTCTTCTGGGTATCAAAGGTGAGGCTGGCCTTCAAAATGCCGCCGGAATCAGGCGTGGCATGCCCACGAAGGAGACTGCAGCCTTGGGCACAATTTTCCAAAAGAAGAGCGAAACCTTGCATTCTGTCCTAAAGCTTTGTATATAACTTGGGCTGTGTCTTGGTGGTTTTCTTGATAGCTGGACATTCGTCAATCTCTGGCATTCTGATTTGGGGATTTGTTGAGTACAAAAGTGTGATTTTAATTGATGTGACTTACGTACTCTGTACGGTTGAGATGGTTTCTTCCATACAGCAATCCTTAATCAGCGCCTGTTTATAGTACCTATCAGAACCAAATGCCAACGTTCTGCAAACGCCCGGAAGCGCTCGGAACGTCTTGCTTCCGGCTGGCGCGATTGAATCTGGCTCGTACCTATAATTCTTGTGACCTGCTCACTCTCGCCCTTCGATCAGACTCCCGGCAATTCCATTGTTTCCATCAAAATGGCATCTCGTGCAAAAGTCAAGTACGAGTTTGGTGGACCGTGAGTGACCCTCAAGTCCTATTTTGTACTTGGGAGTTCCATACTGACAGCGTTCTAGCCTCGGGGCATCGGCCATCACTTTTTTATTGCCATTCCTTTTGTACTTTTTCGCGTTTGCATGTAACGACGTGTCGGGCTGCCCTGCTCCGTCTTTTCTGAGTCCTCGAACGCTCAGCTGGGAGAAACTGAGAGAGGAGATCGGATGGCCAGCGGGCGGCCTCAGGGATCTTGGCAGTTGGGAGGCGACCGGCGTCGTCTTGGCTTATTATCTTTTCAGTTTGATTTTATGGAAAGTATTGCCTGCGCAAGTCTCGCTTGGCACGAAATTGGTTCACCATGGACGTCCCTTGGAATATCGCTTCAACGGTAAGTGCTATTCAGCTGTCGCCCTGGGCACTCGGCCAAGCTGACATTCCGTCTAGCATTTTCCTCCAGTATGGTTCATCTCGCCATATGCGCTGTGGGAACGTATCTTCAAGGAGCAGATTTCGTCGTCTGGACCTATATCTCGAACAACTACCTGCAACTCCTGACCGCTAGCTTGCTCATCGCATATGCCCTCGCTCTTTTTGTCTATATACACAGCTTCAGCGTCAGGACGAATTACCCAAACGATGGCATGCGCGAACTAGCAGCCGGCGGCCAGACTGGAAACATCATCTACGATTTCTACATCGGTCGGGAACTGAACCCACGCGTGACGCTGCCTGTATTTGGCGAGATCGACATCAAGACCTGGTTTGAGATGCGCCCGGGATTGACCGGATGGCTCATGTTGAATCTTGCATTCGTAGCCAAGCAATACCGGACCTACGGATACCTGTCAGACAGCATCATCCTCACGGCCTGCGTACAAGCCTTTTACGTGCTGGATGGCCAGTACTTCGAGCCGGGTATTTTGACGATGATGGATATCACGGCCGATGGGTTTGGCTTCATGCTTTCATTCGGCGACGTACCGTGGGTACCCTTTTTGTACTCGACGCAATGCCGCTATCTGTCTGTTCACCCTGTCCATCTCGGCTGGGCTGGGATCGGTGGCATAGCTGCTGTGTTCTTGCTGGGGCTGTATATCTTCCGGGCTGCCAACTCGCAGAAGACACGCTTCCGCACAAAGCCAAACGACCCCCGAGTCAAGGATCTATCGTACATCCAGACGAAGCGTGGGACTCGACTGCTCACGGCTGGTTGGTGGGGTATGTCGCGCCATGTAAACTATTTCGGAGACTGGCTCCAGGCGCTGCCGTTTAGTCTGCCGACCGGTCTGGCTGGCTACACCATTGTTCCTGCGGGAAGCGCGGCAGGTGCAGCTCATGTTTTCAGGATGCTGGATGGACGTGAAGTTGTCTCTGATCAAGCGGCTGGGTGGGGTTTATTCTTCACGTATTTTTATGTCCTTTACTTCGCCATTTTGCTGATCCACCGCGAGAGACGAGACGATGCCATGTGCTTGGAGAAATACGGAGCGGATTGGGAGAAATACAGGAGGCTAGTCAGGTGGAGGATTGTTCCTTGGGTTTACTAGGTTAATTGGAAGGAGAATTTTCCATTTTCTATCCACAAGCATCACAATCCCCGTTTAAGCCCGGCGGCCAGAGAACAAAAGACAGACAGCGCACAACAAGCCGACCCCGTCATTCCCAAGCCGTTCACTTCACTATCTCCGCAGCACGGTTCTCCAGTACCAACAGCCGATGCTGAAGCTGCCAAACGTAAATTGCGTCTTCCAACCTACTCCTTTCGTGTTCAAGGATTTGAGCCTAGGTACGCATGAAATTAGCCTGGAAACCGTATAATAGAAAAGTAGACTAACATCCAGTTCTTCCAGCGTCAAATGTGTAAAGGGGGTTTGAGTCGCAGTCGCGGTCGCGGGAACATCCTCGTTGTTGTTTTCCTTAATCAATTAGCACCCTTCAATCAAGCTGGCAGTGGATATCTTACGTTAGGCGAGGGTGAGGGTTCGGTGGGCATTGTTGTTTCACTGGATGATGTTTTTTTTTTTTTTTTTTTTTTTTTTTTTTTTTTTTTTTTTTTTTTTTTTTTTTTTTTTGTTTGTTTGGGGGGGGGGGGGGGTGTGTTGGGGGGGGGGGGGGGGTTAATGGGGTTTTGGGTGTTTGTGCAAAAGAATTAGTTGGACAGAAACGGACTGACAAACTAAGAAAAACACAAAAAGAGAGAAAAAGAGGATTGCGGAGTGTGGGTGTCT
>JAPDKQ010000150.1:0-40825 GCA_027569665.1 Aspergillus bridgeri | reverse complement strand
CCCCCCCCCCCCCCCCCCCCCCCCCCCCCCCCCCCCCCCCCCCCCCCCCCCCCCCCCCCCCCCCCCCCCCCCCCCCCCCCCCCCCCCCCCCCCCCCCCCCCCCCCCCCCCCCCCCCCCCCCCCAAACCGATGAACTATGTTTACAAGCCCTGCAAATACGTTCAATGGGAAAGCCCATATCGACGCCAGAACCAGAATACGAGTGATTCAAATGGATATAATTATCACACCGGTAAGTCATCCTGCGTCACTAAGCCCACACAGTATTGTTACTCTCGATATGCCAACAGGCTCAATGTTAATCCTACGGAATTTCGCGTTAAAATGGGATAATCAGATAAAGGTCGTAATTAGGGTGACAAATTAACGTCCTGATCAACAGCTCCGTAGATTGATACTGAACGTTATATGCTCCTTATTGTGCATGGATAGCTAAGTTGTCAACCCGGTCCTTGAACATTTGCCCCTGGCATCCATTCCCGGATATTTGCTAACTTGATTTAGACTTTGGACATTATGGTTCAATGATCAGTTCCTATGTGTGCAATAAGCCGTCAAGCTGTCAACCGGATCCTTCTCCGTACTCTGTGAACCAGGGCTTCTTTCTCCCTATTCTGGTCAAGGACGGACTGCAGCGAATGTGTCGGAGGTGAGAGAGGCGGTGCTAAAGGTGGAGCGCAAACCAAGACCGAAACGGAAAAGTAAGAAGGCAAATGGAAAGAGGAGGGAGAAAGATGAAAAAAACTAAGCCGGAGGCTTAGATTTCTCAATGCGTTGAGTTATTGCTAAACATTGTAGCCTTCCAAGGTCCGCTGACACAAAATATAAAATTCAGACTAGGTTCACAGAATGTCTCTGATGGAAGCTGAATCCAATTTCAGCCAGAAAGTGATCATCCATGATGCCAATGTGGCTTTTGACATGACGATATGGGGCAACTGTCTCGGATAGATTTGATTCACGTATTGGGAATACTAAGACCCAGCGGTCCCAGAATGAGGCATTGCTAATTTAGAACGAAAAATTGTGTTATCCCTCCCCTACGCCGCAGCACTGTGTGGTCAGCTTCTGAAATACGTAGAGGGAAAGCAGGACCAATCATCCAGATACCCAACGCTACTGTATAAGCGTCCATGACTGTCCGATGCCTGGATAGTTCTCTGGCTGACACAAGTATCGTGATACAGAGTACGAACAATCGCCTTTCAGCAATTGGTGGGGAATAATTACTGGTTGCTGCACGGTGTCGTAAAACCCAGTTGTGGCAGGCAAATAATACGCTATGTCTTTCACAGCCCCTGAAGTCAGGGCCAGCACACACCTCGCTTTTTTGGACCAAGGCACGGTTTCATGCTAGAAAGCTTTTGGAAATCTCAGTCCCTGAACCCGCTGAGACATGGCATCCAATCTTGGCCCTGTATTGATTATGTCGTCGTCAATGGAAAAGAAATTCAATTCTACTTACACCACGTTTGGCTTGAGAAGCATTATTCTTCCTAAAAGTGGGATATGTTATTTGTATCCCTTTACCCTCTGGGGCGTACAATTAAATGGAAGCATGGAGAGGGAAATTTGCGGATGAATCGCCACACTTCAGGCGATGACTAGGGAACTAGGGAAGGACAAAGGATCCAGGACAACCGAACCCACGCCCTCGCTGGTGGAACGTATGATATCCGGTTCTGAACAACCAGTTTCAAGTGGAGATTCGTACGGAAACAAATATTTTAACTTTGGGTATCCTTAGAAGCTATCGGTGCTGGCCGGAATTTAACCACGGCATGCCCCATCTGTCAGAAAATAATTCTACTCACGCACTTGTTAGAACCCTACACTCGCAAGCCTGAACACCACAGACTCAGCCCTTTCTTCTTTCAGGAAGCACTACACTATGGAGGCATTCCAGTTTGACGTTCCCATCTCCCTTGTCATATTCATTGTGGTGAGCTGCATGCTGTATCGCTCTTTGCATAGCTGGTGTCAAAGAATCGTCAGTCTCCATACCCCTTCGTTTGTCCACAAGGCTAACAATGCGGAGAATGACAAGGCGTTCGGTGACAAGCATGCATGTATGCCAATGGAAACATGGATTCCTTACAAATGGCCACTCGCACTCGACATCCTGAAAAGACAATATGATGCCTCGGCTGAACACGGTTTGCTATCCTTCCAAACACAATACTTTGACAGATTCGGACCGAACATGACCTTCAGACTACTTGGCAGCCAGGGCTATTTCACGGCGGATCCCAAGAATGTAGAATCCATACTCTCTACAAACTTTGAAGGTAGTGTGCCATGACCTTTGGTTTAAGGAACTATTTCGCTAATATTCGAAAGATTGGTACCTCGAGTCACGGCGAGCTGGACTGATGCCCATGTTAGGAGAGGGTATTTTCACGCAGGACGGCGGCCCGTGGAAGCATTCAAGGGAATTGCTTCGACGCCAATTCGTACGGATTCGCCGTCAAGACTGCACTGCACTACAGGACCACGTGGAAGAATTGGTTTCCAACCTTCGTTCCGTCAGCGGCTAAGTCGATCTGCAGCCCTATTTCTTCCGCTTCACACTGACGACAACAACGGCGCTCCTCTTCGGCACGGCGATATCTGCACTGCCAGCGGCCCAGACAAATACCTTCGAGACGGCATTCGACTATGCAAGCTATGTTACCGCTATCAGGATACGCCTCGACGACCTAGAATGGTTATGGAAGCCTTCGAAGTTCAAAGCTTCATGTGCTATTGTCAAGAAGTTCGCCACTGATTTTGTCCGTCTCGCGCTTGAGGACATGGAGAAGAATGGCGAACCGGCAGCATCCGAGAGACATGCATTCATAATCGATCTTTACAAGGAGTTGCGAGACCCCAGCGCTCGTGGCAGATCAGCTGGTTCACGTCCTACTGACAGGACGGGATACGACCGCTTGCCTTATCTCATGGACATTTTTCCTTCTTGTGCGCCATCCCGAAGTTCTGACCCGACTTCGCGAGGAAATCCAACTCGTAACCAAGGGGTCCTCTCGAATTGAGCGTACGCAGATTAGTCAGATGAAGTACCTTCGATGCGTGATCAACGAGTGTGAGTCTCAACCCAAACACCCTAGCCTACCTAGGCCTCCGCTTACGATTACATTCAACACAGGCCAACGCTTGTACCCGCAGCCTCCTACCAATGTCCGTGTGGCCGTGAGAACGACGACTATCCCACGCGGGGGAGGTCCAGACGGTGAATCGCCAGTGTTGATACCGAAGGGCACGGGTATTGGATATTCAGTATACCACATGCATCGGCTCAAGAGCTTGTACGGCGAAGATGCAGATGAGTTCCGCCCGGAAAGATGGCTTGGCTCAGCCGTAACGGGGGTCGGCTGGGGCTTTATACCTTTCCATGGAGGGCCACGGATGTGCTTGGGTAGTGAGTGATTTCTTTCATTTCCGAATAGTTACACACTTTCAAGGCAGCTGACTGATACCGTAGAGGAATTCGCCCTCATGGAGGCTTCATACGCGATCATCCGCATCGTTCAAGAATTCCCGGGACTCCGACTCCCCCCTCAAGTTGACACTGTTCCTACGGGGGAAGAGAAACAACATGTAACGATGGTGGTGACGAGTGCCGAAGGGTGTCAGGTAATCTTAGAGTAAGAGAGAGAGCTTGGGAATAGCTCGGGGCCCCTTATTGGCAGCGATTCTTAGAAAATTCAATCCGGAGTCAGGCTTGATTTAGGTTTTCTAACTTTCTCTCCTTCCACCCCTTTCGTAGTTGTCCGAAAGATCGTACGGTATTACGTAGAGTGGCGCACGGAGTCATGGTTACACTTCGACATGTTTCGGGATTCTTTGTCTGCTTTACGAGCGAGATTGGTTCTCGCCGAATGTCAGCCACCACAAACAAATAAAGGTCAGTGTGAGCGGCGCAGCTCAAGAAGATGTCGGACCTTCCCACGAAAGCACATATGTATCTTGGCCACTAGCGGGTCTTGAAGGGCAACTCGATCATCCATTCATTCCTCTGAGGAACTACAAGCAGGCGTACCTTCTTCGCCAATATGGTTTACTGGGATACCTTCGTCCTTGACGGCACCATGGCCCTCACAGTAGCGACCACAATCGTCATCCTACCTTTGGTTCTCGCTAGAACCTTGTTTCGTGACACCCCCAGGGCAGCGCGGCCGGCGAAGTCTCGTATTTACGTCCCACCTATGGCGTGAAGGTATACAGATTTTACTAATCCACGTACCTCACCGTCCTAGCCCTTTCTGATTCACAGGGAGTCCCTCAGAGGCTATCGATCTTAGACCTGGACGTCCGATGAATCGGGCGTGGAATCTCGAGCAGCCGCTGGTATTATTTTTGTTTTGGGGAGCCCGGCTGGGCTGACCGGAAAAAGTTCCATTCCCAGGGTCCGGTGGCCTTGGTGCTTGGCAGTCGGATTACCTAGTACCTTAACTAGGACGCAGTAGTCTTTCGTGTGCAACTCGGAATTGGAGGGAGGTGGCTGGCGCCACGACTGAGCAAGGAGGCAACTTGTTGATAAAGCAAACAAAGACAGACCGTAGTCTGGACCCCCAGCATCCCGTGTGCAGTTTCACCTCCCGTATCCCCCCTTCGTAATCGTGTTTTCCTCGATTCTCTTCGGTCGGTCTGGATTCCCAATTCATTCTGCGCGGTATGTACCTTTGCGCAAGCCTGCAGTGCTTTCATCAAATACCTACCGGAGGGCATGTGCAACACCGCTGTTTCTGTTGATCCCACCCATCGCCAACCTATTCGGCCAACTTCCTCTGAAAGTCTTGCGATGCACTCTGTTCGACTGAAGAGCATCAACAGCTCGTTGCTTGACAATCAGATCGGTATGTGGATAGTGATTTCTTGTCTATGGCCTCTCATATCGCTGTCCCTCTGGTGCATAGCTGCCCCGCTGGGGGGAATAAAAATGAAAAAAAAAAGGGGGGGGAGATGATTATGCAAAGAAGTGTTACGATCTAACAACTTGTCACATAACAGGGTTTATCGCCGTCTGCATCGCCGTGTGTCTGCTTGCCCACTTGTCCGTGCCTCCATCGCGATCCTACACGTCTAAGCTGCTCTTCATTTCGCATTACAACTCCAGTCAGGGGACCTATGCGATCGGCGGAGATGACTTCTACTTTATTGGCTTCTGCATTGTCCTTTTCACCGGATTTCGTGCCGCTCTTATGAGATACATTTTGGTTCCCCTGGCAAGATATTGGAGCATATCCAAGAGGAAGGATGTCAACCGATTTACCGAGCAAGGGTGGCTGCTATGCTACTACTCGGTCCTGTGGACACTTGGCATGGTGAGTGCCACCAAGTCGCTTATTGTGATTATAGGAACATCGCCAAAGACTGACCGGAGTCCCCAGTACATCTACTGCACCTCCAAGTATTTTCTCAACCTGAGAGAGATGTGGACCGATTGGCCTACGCGTGAGCTGCCTGGAATCATCAAGGCCTACGTGCTGGGTCAGTGTGCATTCTGGTTGCAGCAGATTCTTGTCATTCACATTGAACAGCGCCGCAAGGATCACTGGCAGATGCTGGCCCACCATACCTCAGCAATCCTGTTGATTTCCACCTCATATGTCTGGCATCTGACCCGAGTGGCGAACCTGATCTTGATCCTAATGGATGCCGTGGACATTATTTTCTCCGTAAGAGCTTTCTCTCCCCATGTTTTCCCCTCGCTTCCAAGTTGTCTGACCTCACAAAGCTGGCCAAATGTCTAAAATACCTGGGTCTATCTACCCTCTGCGATATCATGTTCGGGATTTTCATGCTGTCTTGGTTCTTGGCCCGCCATGTCGTCTACCTCATCATCATGTGGAGTATCTATACCCACATGGCACAGATCATTCCCGTAGGCTGCTTTCATGGATCACAGGACAGCCTCACCGGTCCTACACCGCTGCCTGACCGTGGGGGGTCGCACATGCTTGATCCTTTCCGTAATCCCTCGGGCACGATCTGCTTCGACTCCCGAGTACGATGGGGGTTCCTAGGGGCTCTGGGGTTCCTGCAGTTCCTGAACGTCGTATGGTTTATCATGATTGTTCAAGTCGCCATTCGGGTTCTTAACGGCCGCGGCGCAGATGACGTGCGGAGTGAAGATGAAGACGTCGAGCAGGAAATAGACTTGTCCCGTCCCAAGGAGGTCGCCAGGGCGACGGGCCTTAAAGTGTCCCAAGGCGCCACGAGCACGAGGAGAACCACACGCTTGACTAGTGTCGGGCTACCGCGACGAAGTGACCAGAAACAGTTATTGGGTCGATTGGGTTGCGAGAGACAGATTGACTGAGATGCGCCCGGCGAACAAGAGACCGGACGCTGCAAAAGGCACAAGGCGGTGGTAATTGAAAGCGATGGCAAGAAGTTCTACCTCCACGTCTTCTTTCTACGGTGGATAACCTGAGCGCGGCGCCTTTAGTAGATCCCCATTCCCCTCCGAATGCCCATTCTATAAGATAAACACTCCATGGTTGACTCTTGACGACAAGAAGACCACAAAAAGGAGAAGCTCATGCCGAAGAAATTCTGGGGTGATTTATCTTCAGTGTCGCACTGCCATTGCAGTTTGGGGACGCCGAGACCGCGTAAAAGTCCTTCCTATATACCTGTAAACGGTCATGGTGACTTCTATTTTCAGATCATGTGCCCACATTCGGACCTTCAATTCAGTATTGTTGGTATTTTTGCTTTTTGTATATGGCTATCGTTTCATCTCAATCTAATCTATCATCATACAAAGGCGGAATGGATGAGCCTAGGCTCCAGAGCCTGGCCCACCATATGAATGTCTTTCAGCTTGAAGGAAAAGAACGACAGGAGCGAAACAATAATCAAAACGCCAAGTCCGTAATTCCTCTTGTCCTCGTAAATCCACCGTTCCTGCGTTCCTGCCGTGGTGAAATGATGGTCGTGCTGCCGTCGCCGCCACCTTAACCCAGGGTCAGGGTAAAGCCGGCACTGGACGAGCAGCTGTTGGTGTCCTTATCGTCGGACTGCTGGTAGGCCTCGGCGCAGTTGCTGTCGCCCGCGGAGCACGACACGGACGAGCAGCTGGAGTCGTCCGGGGTGGCAGAGAAGCCGGCGGAGACGAAGGCCGAGGTAGAGTCCAGGTCGATGCACGACAGATCCCAATAGAGGTCGTCACCGCTGGTGGTGTACTCGAACTGCAGCACGCTGTCCTCGTTCTGCGAGGTCGACATCTTGATGGAAATGCCGCCGCCGTTGTCGTTGGTCTTCCAGTCCTCGGAATACGTGCCGCCGCCGGATTTGAGGGTTTGCTTGCTACCGGCGTCGCCTGCGGTGGACCACAAGTAGACTGTGGAGTTCAGGTTGTTGACGATCTGGACGCCTCCACCGCCGCCACCGCCGGAGCCGGAGCTGGGACTGGAACTGGCCGCGGATCCGCTGGAGGTTGCACTCGGCGCGGCCTTGGGAAGAGCCGTCGCGGCCACGGCGAGGGTGGAGGTGATCAAAGCGCGAGTGAACATCATTGTGAAGCTTTGAGAAAGGAGAGTTTTTTTTTTTTTTTTGAGTTCGACGAATGGAAAGATGAAAGATTGGAAAAGGGTGTCTGTTCAACAGAGGGGGCTAGGGGCCAAAGGAAAGAAACAGTGGAGGATCAACCTCGACTCGAGAAGGGAATGTGAATGAAGAGAAAGACTTGGATAAAGGACTGTGTTGGTGAACGAGAAATCCAGGCCGTGAGAGCAGGACGGGGTATTTATCCAACCCGGTGGAGTCGAGCTCTACGGTCTCGACGATTCGGGACGCGTCCGTGATTCGCAAGCGGGCACGATGCATGGTGGAGGTGAGGGATGATATGTCAGATCTCCAGTTCTCCAACTGGCATCTCCATCTCCATCTTGGGCCTCATCCTCAGGGCAGATCCGTTAGGGCTAACCCGCAGTGGGGCGGTACCTGTGGTCTCGACCGGCCAGCGTCATCGCCCTGACGCGGCTGCCATTTCCACCGTCGCCTCTCGTTGGGCTTTCCGGAGGGGATGGACCAGGGGAAGAGAAGCTTGAGCCTGGAACGGTTCCTGACATGACGCGGTTCTGGTGGCAACAAGCGGCCGTCAGGTCCTGCGTGGCCACCATTGGCGGTGCAACTCCAACAAACTCGTGGCGGGACCTGGAATAGATGGGTCTGAGACTGTATTTTGCACGAGTTCCACCAGATCCACCGGACGCCGGTCTCGACTCCGGCAGTAAGGCAGTGATGGAGTCGGGGTCTTGATACGTGCCACCAACCAGGTCCCAGATCCCAGATCCCAGGGTTCAGGATCAGATTGAAGTATAGTCCAGAGGAGGGAGAGTCCAATGCGGTGAAAAATGAACATATTGACTTTGCTGAGCAGGAGACCAATTTATGAATGGGAGGACGTCTGCCATCAAGTGCTGGACAAAGATATATAATCGGGGTCAGGTTCGGCACTGAACACGGGCTGCATTGCCGACATCGCCCGCAGCAGATTCACCCGCAGAACCCCAAGGACGGATGGATGGAAGGATTCGACAACCACCACGGTTTTTTCCAAGGTTGTCTCTGGCTCTCTCCATGGGCGTTTCGCACCCCAAGGGACAAGGGCAGTCACGTGGCCGCATCTGCGGCACCTGATTGGTTCGGAGAGAAGGGGCAGAACGCATTCTGCATCACCTGATCGGACGGTGGCGACGACGACGAAGAAGAAGAAGAACCTGGAAGAAACAACCGCGCAGGCAAAGGTTTTCATTCTGCACGCCGTCCGTGCAAGGGGACAGACCGCCGACTGGTCAGACCGGAGGATAATCGACTCCGACTCGATCTGATCTCACTTTTGTCACACGCGAGGAAGGCCGGGAGATCGGCCGGGCCAACACGCTATTGTTACTTCCTTTCTAGTCAGTAGCCAGTAGTCAGATTGGCAATTGGCATGCAGCGAGGGTGGGCCATTATTATTATTATTATTACATTTACGGCGTAGTGCATTATTATTATTATTATTATTCTGGTTCTTGGGATGCGCCGATTGCCGCCGTTCTGGGCCTTAGGCAGCTCCTAAGAATAGCCGATACGAAGGCTTGGCATCGTTGGCATGTTTGCATGTTTGCATGTTTGCACTCCTTCCCTCTCTCCCTCTCCATCTCTCCCTCTCCATCTCTCCCTCTCCATCTCTGCATCTCTCCATCTTTCCATCTCCATCTCGTTCTCCAGCTCCGTCCTCTGAATGGCCACCCTTCCACACTCCATCGCCCCTTTTCAGCGCCGAATTTCGTCAGAACCTCCCCCCGCGCAGGCCCCGACAGGAATGTCGCTAATAATAATGCCACCCTCCCTTCGTATCCTGGTCTTGCGCTACTCCTGCAACCCTTCAGCGCCATTCGTATTCGCGCCGTCGATACCCTCCTCCAATTTCTGGCCCGCCATCCGGTTCCCTTCAGCCGAGAGCGGCTAGGCCCCCCTGCCGCGAAAATGAGGTCGCTGGCACGCTGTCCGTCTGATCTGACCGGTGGATCCGCCGTCGAACACGAGTTGACGAGCTCAACCCCTGCCTGTCGGCAATCCATTGGCGTCGGAACGCCTCGTGAGTTCTAGGCATCATCCCTGTCCGTGCCCCAGTAAGATTCTCAACGTACCCTCGCCTCGACTCGCTTTTGCGACTTGGCGCTGGGGGCCAGAACTGCCGCCGACGAACAAATAATAAAGCCATGCCGGCCAAAATGAAGGATGGGTCGGCAAAAGGAGAAGAGTCCTGGGCGAACTGCGACTTGGAACACCCCCCAAACTTCGGGTATCTTGGGCTTGACCATCGTGCTGTTGGAAGCTCGTCGTCAAATCGTTGGCATGATGGCCACCGCGCAGTTGAGTACGTGCCCAAGAGCTTGGTACCCACAGAAGGGATCGGCCCTTGCTAATCCTCTCGTAGATCCGGCATCCACCTCGCCGCCGCAGACCTCCGCGGCCACGGGATTACGACGCAGTTGCATCTTTTGTCGCGCGCGCAAGATCCGCTGCTCCGGCGGCCATATCTGTAGTGCCTGTCGGGAACGCAACATCAACTGCGTCTACGGGCCCGAAGCCCGCAAGGGTCGACCACGACGCAAACCGTCCGGTCTCGAGCGAGCCCAGCGAGTCTCGCCGCCCGCCAGCAACCCCGGCGATGCGGAATCCGGCGTCGCCACGCCGACCCGCCGTCATGGCAGCCCCGTAGAAACGGCGCGCACGCTGGGTCAGGACTTGGAGCAGATGTTCACCGAATACTTCATCCAGAAATCCGGATCCCGTTCGAATCTGTTCCAGAACTCCATCGCTGCCTTCCACCGACAGATGGGTCGGTCGTCTCCCGGCCACCCGTCGCCAGAGCCCCAGCCGCGGCTGCAATACGAAGGCCTCTTGTCCTTCTTGGCCCATGACATGGTCGAAATGCTGCTCGGTCTCAGCAACTTGGGATGCGAGCGGCCCCATACCGCCAACCGAGGCTTTTTCATCACCAGCCTGGCCGCCGATACCACCCACGAGATGTTTGACTATCCCTGCCCCATGAAGAACCCCTTGCCGGTCTTGGGGAAATACCGCGTGCTGCAAATGGTGGATCTCTGGTTTTCGATGCACCCCCTCTCCCCCGTCGTTTCTAAGACGCTGTTGATCAGCGAGATCAAAGACGAGACCGTGGATCCGTCCCTGATGGCGATCATCCTGGCCGACGCCTGCCAGATGCATTATGGGGATCAAAGCCAGCCCTGCGAACGGGAGACGCCCGGCCTAGACCAGGAAGATCCAGCCACGCTGATTCGATTTGCCGCCAGCCACCTACGGCCGCGCGCGGCGTTGTGCGGCGAATCGGATCCGCTGTCCACGGCGCAGGCCCTGATTCTCATCGGCTGGCGGGAGCTTTGTCTGGGCAACGCACGCCGAGGCACCTGCTACGTGGGTTACACCTGCCGCATTG
This sequence comes from Aspergillus bridgeri, assembly GCA_027569665.1. Classification (NCBI taxonomy): domain Eukaryota; kingdom Fungi; phylum Ascomycota; class Eurotiomycetes; order Eurotiales; family Aspergillaceae; genus Aspergillus; species Aspergillus bridgeri. The sequence goes on along the minus strand of JAPDKQ010000150.1, from coordinate 29,865 downwards.
TGTCTCGCCTGCACAAGATGTGGGCGGATGAGTCTTCCATGGAGGTGGACAGTGTCAAGTTGAATGGTATTGATGTCGGGTTGGTGAAGCGGGAGATTCTGCAGAACATATATTGGCTATGCTTGTCCACCACGACCTGGTCGTTCATGCAGATCAATCAGCCGTTCTCGCTCCTGCTGCCGGATGAGATCCCCGATTTCCCCAGCATGGATGAGTCGCTCTCCCCGAGTCTGCGCCTTGACCGTGCCTCCGACAATATCTCTACGCTCCACGGGCAGATTCAAACGATGCAGTGGCTCTGGCCACTCAGCCACATCACCAGCACTGTGGCCCATATCTATACTCTATTCCTCAACGTGTCCGGAGACGAAGAGACGCCGCGCTCAGAAATCGCCCCGTGGCAAACCCAACACATTCATGAATTGCACCATCTCCCTCAGGCCTGCTTTGACCCGTCGGTTCTGTCCAGGCACATTCGACGAATTCTGCTGCAGGCCATACAGGCCGTGGAGCGAGAGGTCACGCATTCCGCCTCGCAGTCTTTCCTGTTGACCGCATATCACACAATCGTTATCCACATGCTCTTTGCCCGGCATCGACGATGCCAAGATTCGCTCCGCGTTACATCGGTCACCGTCTACTCCTTTCTTCAGTCAGCCGCCGCACTTCTCGCGGTGGCTCGGCGCTCGCCACCTGTGTACTCGAGTCCAGTCGCTTTTCCGCCCCTGGTGAGCGACAGGGGGGCGGGGCAAAGCCGTACTCTCGCGCTGGGTCTGGATACGTGCAGTCGCGCGCTGGCCTACATTCACGGAAATTCCCAACACTGGATGAGCGCTGAAGACGAGACCGCGGCTGCAATGCCGGCCCGACTGGCAGATTATGCCGATCAGATGCACGGAATCTGCAAAAGCGACGCCCTCCTTTCATGCGGACCGGTGATTCGCCCGGTAAAGAAACGGTTCAAACACCTAAAACAGGCCCTCTCCGCCGCCCAGTCGTCGACATACAGCAGACCCGTGTCCACGTCTGTCTTCGCGGAGCCCGCTAGTCCTCCGCCCCTGTCGACCATCGACGATGAGCCGCCAATGGTGGCTGGCCGCTCATCTGGTATATCCCTCAACAAACCCGCCGCTAGCCCCTCGCCGGCATTGTCTGATTGTCCGCCTGAGGCCATGGACTCTTATTTTTTCCTCGGAGATCCCGACATGGGCTCTCTCCTCGGCTTGACCGGATTCATCAAGCCCGGACCCGGCCCTCGTCAGCAATTATCCTCTTCTAGGTCCAGTCCATCCTCGCGCAGCACCCACCCACATACGTCCATCTACACTCCTGTCGAATTCCCCGGACACGATAGTCTTCTATTTGGTACCCCTGTATCTACTGGTGGGCAGGCCAGTTCCGGCGTTCACCCGACCGCGGATTCTTACGGAGTTCCGTTTCCCCTTAAACCCCAACAGAGCCTCGCTCAAACCAATGACGTCTCCTCAGATCAATTAGACTCGACCTCTGAGGGTGAGATGCTATCTCGGCATGCTGCAGACAGGAGAACAGTTACCAATCCGTGGGTGCTACCATCCTCGTGGTTGGAACCATTTGGCACTGGTTTTACGAATGAATCCGATGGGCCTTTTCGCACATGATGTTCCCGTTGAATCTCCACTATTTTGACCACAAATGGCTTATCTCTGCCATGCTAGTTAACCTTTGGATTTCAGCCTTCAATGCGGCCGATACTTATCTTTCTCTTTGTTTTGTCCTGGCTTGATGTTACAACGCATGGCGTACATGTTAGAATTTGGCCTAGATTTAGATACACGAAATCCCTGGGGACTAAAGATTTCTACTTCCGTTTGCATCTTTCGTCTTTCCTGCATACGTATATCGTACTCTGGAGCCGTAATAAGCACAGACGGTGTTAGGTTCGTGGGCGTGCGTGTTAGCTGCAGCCGAGCATTACATTTATGAAAGCCCCCCCGAATTCAGTCACGGAGCTTCCTTCCAGGACTGTTTACTCATTCCCTCCTGCCTCCTACTACTACATGCAGGGTGTGAATATGATCATCAAAGGTAAATATGATATTCGAGCTTCTACGCAAACCCTAGATCTGACAAAACAAGAACTGCCTGCGATTTCCGTCCTTACTTTCTCTACCTCGCTCTCTTTCCCCTCTCGCATTCACTCTCTCCGCGCTGTTCCGGTTCCATCCACCCTAGTCATTTTTCTTGTTCCCTCCTGCATGTTGGACCTGCTCCAGCTAATTGATCGTTAGCCTCTGAGCGATTGGAACATTCGATTGAACCTACTCTCTTGGACACCGGTTGGTGCCCGTACAGCCATCCTAGGTACCACATCCACACGCTACTCGGCACCCACTGGTAGATAAGTGATCGTATCATTTTTCCCACGCCCAGGGGTAGCCTTGCCGTGTGCAGCTGGGCATAGCGTGCCGAGAAGGACGCTACATCTTGAGCACGTTGCACCCGAATGTGAGAATATGACTCTAGGGCATGAGTGTCGCCCCGTAGATAGTCAGTGATCGAGTCGGCGAGAACAGCTGCGTCCTCTATCGCTTGGCAAGCTCCCTATCTCCGCAAGTTGCATTAGTCTGGCACCCTTGTGGTTATAGCGAGAATTCAGCTTTACCTGACCGAAAAAGGAGGTCATAGAATGGGCCGCTAAGGACAGGCCAAGGTCAGTATGGAGCTCGCCGATGTCAACCAGGCAGGTAAGAGGAGACAAACCGTCACCCAGCAAAGCAATTCGGCCTTGGGCCATATGTGGGAAGTCAACCTCCTCAAAGACATTGCTGGCAATCACTCGCTCCGCTTCATCCACGACTGTGAGATACAATTGTTAGGATTGACTCCAGCACGACCAACGAAACCGGGGGCGTACTGGATTTGACCGTGGAGCAACGGCCAAAGGGGTGAAATCGCTCCCCGTACACCCCGTTCACAGTGTCCGCAGTTGCTCCTTTCCAGACCGAACGATCTGGGGTCTCCCCCGGTGCGAGCTCGGCTCGCTTGACCCCAATAAACCATTGCCGATTCTCCTTGCAAGGCCAGGTCGTTAAGATGCTGTCGTCGTACAACATCCAGTGCGCCATTCCGAGATCGTTCGCGGTCAAATGCTCTAATGGCTTGGTGTATCCCGACATATGGACTCGCCCTGTAAAGCGAATGGTGCTTTCGCCTTTGGAGCCACAAGAGCCCGCAAGCTGGATCTGTCAATGGTCTGGTGCACACAATGATATAGGCAACGTACAATACGGCGAGTCGCACTCCGGATGCCATCAGCACCTGCTACAACGTCGGCATGGATTATCCGACCGTCATCGCTCACTACTTGCACCGGTGTGAGCGCGCTGTCTGCGTCCACAATGTTTGCCACGTTCCATCCAAATCGAACCGTCTCTGCGCCGCCAGCCGCCTCGTACAGATACCGATGGAATTCATGTCTCTCGATTGAATGCACGTTGTATCCAAACCAGCGCCTAGCGAGCCCAAAGTCAATGGTACCCCAGTAGTTCTTTTCCCGGTACACTCGGACGCCGAACAGCTCTTGCGAGTTGGCGCGGATGGCTTGCAAGAGGCCCAGCTGTTCCAACACGCGCAAACAGTTCGGAGCCAGAGATATACCCGCACCCTGGGGGGAGACGACGGGTGCTCGCTCGAGGATGACGAAGGGGATGTCGAGACGACGTAGAAGGGCGCCCAGCGTGAGGCCGCCAATGCCTCCGCCGATGATCACCACGGGGACGTGCTCGGGGACAGAAACCATGCTAAACGATTCGCAATAGATAAAGCGCTACGGTCCAGGGCGACTACACACCTGCCTCCAAGCCGTATTTAACCTCGCCGATCATTCGTGTTGCGCTGACCTGCATGGCCGCCCCCGACGAAAAAGGCCCGTTTCTGCACGGAGGCAAGCGGGCTTTGGGGCCTACGATGCATAGAACGAAGCTTTGATCAACGCAATCGGTTCTCTTCTCATCTAGAAGCCTGCTAAAAATACACTGACTCATTCCATGCAACCCAAGACATTCCTGAGCATCACCGTCAGCTCACTGGCACATCCCTCGTCAAAGCAACCGTCGTGCGTCGCGCGGAAGGGCACGGTGGCGAAGCTCTTGAACCGCTGGGCCGACCATCCATTCGTTGCGTCGCGGTTTATTTTCCCTGCAAAGTCACGCCGTTTATCGCGCAGCAGAGGAGACAGCGTTCCGAGCATCTTGCATTTGATTAGCGTTACGCTCGTGTTCGGCAGCAGAGGACGCTGGCTGCCCCCGGGTGCGGACGGATAGGAGGACAGCATCCGGAGGCCGTGATGAATGTGTTGGCGCAATCGAGCGTAGAATCGTACCATCGAGCCCGTCACGTCCTCGTCCTCGAGCTCTCCGTCCGAACTTTCGCGGCTCCCATCGCTACTGCTACTGCCGTCTTCGTCGTACGGCGATGCACTCGTCGCAGACTCCTCGGGGGCATTCATGCGGCGAGCGATGGCATTGTAGGTGATGGTGGTCACAACATGGTGCTCGCGCGAGTCTTGAAATGGGGGATAAAGAGCGGGATTCAGCGAGTCGATCAGCAGCACATGTTGCACCGTTTCACCTTCCGCGGTGAGAATTGCGGCCATCTCCACGGCGATCATGCCTCCCATGGACCACCCGCCAAGTATGTATGGGCCTTTGGGCTGGATTTCGCGTCGGACAATTGACACGTAGAGCGCCGCTACTTCGAATAGGCTGCCAGGGACGACGGCCACAGATCCATGCTCGAAAATCGGCGCGGATATTCCGTATACTGGCCGTCCTTCGTCCAGGGTCGGCTCTTCGCTGGGGTCTGATAGGGGCCCGAGGGCGAAATAGGGTAACGCCAGGCCAGAAATCGCATGAACCAGAACCAGTGGTGTTAGCGGCGAGTCGGGACTCCCCTGGATGTGCAGGACGGTGTCCATCGCGGAGGATAGGATGGACAGAGTGAAAGCTGGTTGCCGTGCCTTCTCCGTCACGGTGTCTGCTTTTCTTCCCTGCGCTCAATCGGACTGCCTTTTATGGATTCAGGGACGATTCCGGATTACCTTGCTGCTCCGCCCTTTAGCGGCCTATTTTCCTAGGGCTGACGGCGGAATTAGCTGGGCATCGGGGCTTCCGTTGCGACACGGCGCGTAGCAGTTGGCGTGGCAGGGGCTGGGGCAATCGGGGCTTTCTGACCGTGCATAAAACGTGGCCTCGATCTACGCGATTGACATGAGTTGGTCTATCATCCTTGTTCTGCTCTTCGTCCGACCCCAGCGATGAAGCTTCTCGTCACCCTCGGATTCCTCGGCGGCGCCCTTGCTGTCCCGGCTCCTGGGACTAGCAAACATGGTGCACAGTCCTTCGACATGCCTTTGCAATGGACGCCCTTTGGCTTCACGACGGATACAATCTCGATCGGCAACCCGCCCCAGAGGGTCGATTCCTTCGTTGACTGGACGTGGATCGGGCAGTATGTTTTCACGCCTCGCTGCCATGGGAGTCTGTCGAGAACGTACGACTGTCTGCAGCCCTCGCAGGCACTGTTCAATCAGACCGAATCTCCCAGCTTTGTCAATCAGTCTCGCATGTTCCCCGATCGCGTCTGGAACCCCAACCACTTCTTCTTCTACGACGATCTCTCGGTTGGTTTCGGCTCGGATATCCAGCGTGTGGGCCAGCAGAGCGCCCGAGTAACTCTCCAAATGGCCGACATGCACTTCAAGCTGGACTTTGCCTATCCCTTTTCCGGTGTCTACGGCCTCTCGCCTGTCTTCCGCACGGACAATGTCTCGACGCAGTCGCCCTTTTATCAGATGTGGCGACGCGGCGCCTATCGATCGCCTATCACTTCCTTCCAGTACTGCTACAACAGCACCTTCGGCAATCCAGCACCGGCCCGCGAGCGCTGCAACGGCCACGATGGTCTTCAAACACTGGGAGGTTTGTCGCCGGCTCTAGCCAAGCAAGGGCGCGATGCTGCAGCGTCCGTCTTGTGGTACAAGAATATCTTGTTCCCCGTCGTCAACGACATCAATTTCGAATACGACCCACCTGTGTACAACTACTGGGCCGTGCGATTGACCAAACATCTCATTGGCGACGAAGAGCAAACCCTTAATACAACATACGGTGGCAACCCGGGGGCCATCTTCGACCATGCCAGCTATGGCCATGGCGTCCCTATGTCGGTGAACAGCTATAAACGGCTAATTCAAATCACCAACGGTCAGTCTCTCACTCTGGAGAAAGACCAGCTGCCCAACAACGGAAACCAGTCCTTTGTGTCTGTGGATTGCAATGAGGTCTCGTCGTTTCCGCCGCTCAAGTATCAATTCCAGGGTCATGAACGCCTGTGGGAGGTAATTCCGGAGAACTACGTGGAGAAACTCACCTTGCCCAATACGACGGGTCCTACGTGTGTGCTGAACGTGCGTACTTTGGGAGAAGGGAATTTTGTAATTGGGAACTTTGGCGACACCTTCGCCAAGGACAAGGTTGTTTTGTTTGACTTCGAGAAGATGAAGGTTGGGCTGGCCGATATGCCGAAATAAAGGGCGAATGGCTTTGTTTACTGTTACCTGTGCAATATCTCCTTTCAGTCTCTCCATGCAATTATATGAGTACTCTAGCCCGTTGGATTCAGGCGTGTCAAGGGGTTTCCCGGTTTATCCATGGAGACCGAGTCATCTATAAGGCTGTTTGGTTAGCAAAGCTAGTACATTCTATTATGGTAATGAAAGGCATTGCTAATACCCTCCAAGTAAAGAGACTGTGTCGATAATACCGTCCTGGGAATACTTGCCAATCTAGATCTGGCGACATTATGCGCCATTAATAGAAAAAAAAAGGAAACTGATAGCAATCAGATCGCGGGAGACCTTGGTCCTATGGCTTTTTTCATTGAAGGAATATGATAAATGCGCTCAAGCTTCCAGACATTATAGCTGTCCAGGGCCTGTCTGTAAAGGAGTTAGGCAGAATACATCTCCATGTAGATCGACTAGCCTAGACAGACTGGAAAAGGTTGCGGCTAATCGCCCACCGTGATCCAACCAGCAGCAAGGTCCCTGCAAGAAGTATTACGCCAGCAAAGTTGATCAAACCGGAGTATCCCCCACGTTCTGTCGTTATGAGGGCACCCCCAATAGGAGCACCGGTCAATGCACCCACCGAACACACGGCCATCATGACACCGATCTTGATGCCGATGATCTGCAAATTGTCCGTTATCTGGGCAACGCAGGCGGACTGCAGCGAGATCAAACCCCCCGAGAACAGCCCGTACAGAACAGCGAAAGCCACGATGCTGCCTTTGGCGCACATGACATGCAGGCAAAGCAGCACAATCCCAGACAGAAGCGAGCAAATGATGGCCATGTTGAACCTTTCTCTTCCGGTTAACAACTGGCAATCCAAGTGATGAGATAAGATGGGCGACATACCTCCCTATATGATCCGCCAGTCCACCCGACACAACTCGACCGACGAGCGAACCGGCATTGAGGATGGCAAGGAGGTCATTCGCAAAGGCAGCATCAACACCCTGCTGCTTGGCGTACAGGGGAAGATAGTAAAACGGAATGAACATGCCCCACATGACGAGCAGCATGCCTGCAACGAGTAGTATGAATCGCATGTCTTTGAAAATGGCCACCACCTCGGATTTGGGCACCTCGCTCGCCTTGGTGGGTGGCAAGCGAGGCACGACCATCAGGCATGCCGGGGCGAGCAGAGCCAGCGACATAAAACCAATAATGCGAAGGGTCCAGGGAAATCCAACAGCATCAAATAGTCGGTCCAAAATCAACGGCCAGGCAATGCCTCCGAGGGATGATCCGGCCACGACAATTCCCAAGGCCAACCCACGTCGCCGGTGGAACCAATGTGGGATCGCGGAGATTGTCGGATAGAATAACATGGCATCACCAATGCCGAATAGAATGCTTTGTGTCAGGATAATCTGGTAGTACTCGTGACAGAGGCTGACAAGCATCAGGGACAACGCAAAGCCTATCGTGCCGGGCACAAATAGAATCTTCGCCCCTTTCGTGTCAAAGATAGGCCCAAAGAACACACCACCGATAAATAAGAGGAAGATCTGGATGGATCCAATCCATGAAATAGCGCTCTCGCTGCGACCGGTGAGGAGATGTTCGCCGTAATACGCCTGGAACGTGCCAAAGGAATTGAGAAGCCCTACAAACGTCGTCAGTCCCCTTGCTCTCACCCATAGAAAACCAAAATAGAGTCACCAAATGTAACAAAGTATGTCAGGAACCCTCCCACAACGACCATCCAGGCGCGCAAGCCACCATCGGGGGGTCCTGAGCCCTCCTCGGGGGGTGTGATCAGCGATTCCGCCGAGGTGTGCTCTTTCTCCGCCGTCGACATCTCGTTGGTGTTCTGTTTTTGGGTACTGCTATGAGGAAGGAGAGATTTCTAGTTATCAATAGACTCAACCAAGGAGATTTTGGGTGAACGGCGACACGGACTTTTAATGAACGGCGTTTAGGGTTGGGAAGGTAAAAGTCGCCGTCGTCCGTCGGAGAGAAAAGGCGCTGGTCGATCTGAGTCAGATGCTGCCCAGGAGAGAACTCGATCAACACGGAATAAATACCAGGGCTGTGTGTCCAGTGTCTAGTGGTCGGACGGTGAACAAGTAGCTGATTTGGTTCTACTGCCTCGCCATGTACGCTTCCGACCTGGAGTCCGCGCGCCTCCGTGCGAGTGTCGTCCCTCTCGGGGCGTTCACACTCGTAGTCCTGCTTCTTGTCAAATACCTGTTTTCTTCAAGCAAGCTTCCGTCAGTTTCAGTTGGCCTTCCGATCTGGGGCAATCTAGTTCATTATAGTAAGGACCCGGTATCGTTCATTGCCACGGCCACCGGAAAGTACGGGCAATGCTTCACTGTTCCCATGCTCTTGGGTCGCACCGTCTGGCTGCGCAGTGGTCAGTTGAATAAGGAATATTTGGAAACACGCGAAGTATATCTTTCGCAATACCTCAATGTTTTCCATGAAAGCTAACTTCTAGTACAGGATGTGTGGTCCTTTGGAGACGGGATGGGCTTCTTTCTCAACAAGATCGTCGTCCCCGGATATTTCAGCCATCTGCGCACGCTCGTTAGTTCCTTGAGTAAAGGTATCTCCAGACAGGTGACGCTGGATCATTATGGACGGATTGCACAGCAGGAGAGTATCAAGTCCATTGAGATCTGGTCCCATACTGCCGGGCAAGGGCAGTCCATGGAGCTGTTTGAGGAGATCTCGTTCCTCGTCCACAAAATCATTGTTCGCTGCCTGATGGGCCCGGACTTTTACGAGCACCACGTTAACGAACTATTTGATCTACTCCACTCCATGGAGGAGAATGTTGGTAGCATTCTGCACACCATCCTACCCGCTTGGGTTCCTCATACGCCCGCACAGCGACTGTGGGCGGCACGCGATCGTATTCGCGAGATCTTTGAGCTGCGGCTGCGAGAGCGAGAGAAGAACCCAGAGGATTGGAAAGACTCTCTGGATTATATCTCCTATACGCTGCGGGACCCGTCAACTGCTCATCTGAGTAGTTTCTACGGGGCCCATCATACCCTCTTGATGTTCGCGGCCCACACAAGCACAGTGGCCAGCATCTCTTGGACGGTTCTAGAGGTATGACCTGCCTTGCATACACTATCCTACCGTCATTTCTGATGGTCTATTTCTTGGTCGCATCATATGCTCACGTTAGTTCGTTTCGTCAGCTTCTCAAAGCCCCGCAACGTCTGCAGACTCTCCGAGAGGAGCTGGCAGCCAATCCCAACGTTGACCAGTGCAGATTTCTGGATGCGCTTGTCAAAGAGACCGGCAGGCACTATTCGGGGAATGCCGATGTTCGCTGGGCGCGACAGGCAAAACCCCTTCGCAGTGCCCCTGACGCCATAATCATACCAGCGGGCACGGTCGTCTCTATCTCTCCCTACCTTACACACCACGACCCAGAGGTATGGTCGAACCCAAGCATATACAGTCCTGAAAGGTGGATTGAGCAGCCCGACCTCGTCAAGCGGTTGAATGATGGTACGCAGTTGCGATACATACCCTTCGGGGGAGGCAGCCATCGGTGTCCCGGAGAGAAGATGGCGACCATGATTTCTAAGTTAGTGGTGTCAAGCATCGTTAAGCACTGTGAGCTAGACTGGGGTCGGGGTGGAATGACTCAAGATACAACAACGTTGGACTTTTCCAAAGTTGGCAGCCCATGGTTGAAGGGAGACGTTCATGTTCGCATTCAGAGAATGCGCTAGACTTCTTCCTTAACTTTGGTGCCCCTAGGCACCAAAATAGCAAAGTGGGATGTTTTTAGGCTTTTAGCAAAGTTTCATGGCAATGACTCTGGATTACAGACTCCTTTCTCATATGTTATGGATTAGTGGACCTATTTATCTAATAGATGTTGTATTTATATTTGCTAGTAACACCCCAAAGTAGCTTTCAAAATATATCTCATGTTTGGCATGAACAGATTCATGTGTCGAAACCAAGTCAAGGCATAATATTGAATATTTTACATTCTGCTGCTAATGGCACGTTTTTATATAATCATTTGGGCTGTAGTAGTATTCCCGTATCACAGGATGAATGTTGATGTATAAGACGTTGCAAGGACTACCTATTGCCCAGCTGAGGCATTTGATCTAGTCGTAAGATGTCGGGAAATAAACATGCACGCTAATAATAAAGATTTTGTTTATTTGCGGTATTGCACTGGCATCATCAGCCTACATACCCCTAGATATGTACCGTTAAGTCTAAAAGCCTCTCCATTTATGCCCCATCAATTCCCCAGGACCAGGCATATAGTTTACATGAATCTTGCGACAAATATGACACGGAAAAAAAGGAATATATCCTTGTAGCTCGACTATGTACGACGGCCGTCTTGCGGGACAGGACATGCCTCAGCGACATTTCTAACAATGGATGCCTTCCGGCACCGACGCTGGAATGGAAAATGGGTTGGTGAAAAATTCGTCAGGGTCGTACTTCTGTTTGATTCCTACCAATCGGCAGATATTGTCTCCATAGTACGAGATCAAGGGATCGGTTGAGATGTCTGCGTCCATGTAGCCCGAATAGCTCGCTGGCCCGACAGCTGGGCGCAGAAATGACTCCAACTTCTCAAACCATTCCTCATAAGCCCGTTGCTGGGTTTGGTTCTCCGACCCATGGATTTGAAACTCCAGGTGAGCGTATGCCTGCTCCCTCCACGGGAAAGCACTTTTGCTGTTGAGGGTTTTGCGTGGAATGTTCCACGAGTGCCATTCTCCCCAGATCTGACTGGCTTCATCCAGCTGGCCGATACGGTCCACGACGCCCTGAAGCACCTCATCACTGAGCGGACGACCCTTCTGCACAAAGAAGGACTTACTCAATCTGTAGAAGCGGTCCCACGGTGCCGCCGGGCCAACGGAATCGGATTTGCGTTCCTCCTTATACTGGAATTGAGGATGGCTGCCCACTTGGCTGAATGGGTCGGGAACCACGTTTAGGATTGATGCGTCTACCTTATCATCTGGTAGACAGTCCATGGCCGTGTATCCAAAGATTCGGGCGTTGTTGACATTGCAGCCACCTGCGATAACCACCTCAGGGTGGCCAATATCCAATAGACCTGAGGCGTTGACAAGGCCACGCAGGGCCTGTGCCGATCGACCGTAATGCATGGCCACGACCTGCACCGTGTCATGATAGACGTTGATCTGCGACATGAATGCCGGCTCCTGTTTCGGGGCCCAGTCGAGAAATCGCCGCGCGACGGGGAAGCGGGCTTCTGTATTGTTCCAGCTCAGCAGTAACATGGCTGATCGTGGCACTTGAGTCAAAGACAACGTAAACTCCACCACGATGCCGTAAGTTCCGCCGCCACCACCACGGATGGCCCAGAACAAGTCGGGATGCGAGTTGGCGGACGCGACGACCGTTTTACCATCGGCGGTGATGACCTTGGCGGCGAGGACATGGTCAACCCCCAGGCCCTGGGATCGCTGCTGCATATTGAATCCCCCGGATCCGAGGAAGCCTGCCAGTCCGACGGTGGGACAAATTCCTCCTATGAATGACGTGTTGTGTTGGTTCAGGGCCGTGTAGAGCGCACCGAGGCGAATTCCGCCGCCCACGGTGGCCGAGCGACGATCCCTGGATACTTTGACCTCGTTGATATGGGCGATGTCAATCACCAGAGTACCATTAAGAGAGGAAAACGCCGTGAAACTGTGTCCGCCAGTGCGAGGAACAGCCTTGACGCCAGCCTTCTTGGCGCATTCCACCAACTTTCCGACCTCCTCTGCCCTTTCGGCGTAGGCGATCAGCAGCGGGAACTCGGTAAATTGAATCTTCTCTCCCAGGCGTGCATCCAAGTAGGTGTCGTCCTCTGGGCGGACAATTCGCTGAGACGCAGTATTCGAAAACACCTTGGAGACACAGCGGTAGAGACCATTGGTCTGTGTGGAACGATCAGGAATCTCCTGGCCAAGACAGCTGGTGGCCAGAGCCAGGATGGCACGAGAAATCCGCATTATTGTGAAGAACGATAGTGAAGAAAGAATAGACGATAGGATGGATTTTACCTAGAAAACACGAATCCGGTCAGCCTTCCTATGAACGCCTTTATATGGTCTCACCTTGGAATTTCAGGGCTTGCAAGAGTCACCATGCTCGTATTCCTAGTTCCGCGGAGAAAGATGTTCTGAATAAGCCATTCTTAAACCGTAATGTCAATTTTCGTCTCTTGAAGACAGTTATTGTATCTTGTACACGGTCCAATAGACGAATGGAATCCCTGTTTATCCGAATGCATCACATCCGAATCGCAATACAGACAAGTGCTTGGTCCAGTTTTACAATTCCTAGAAGTCCAGATGAGACTCTGCCAAGATCGACGAGGCCGAGAAGAAATTCCAGTAGCAGCCATTTTCCCACGTGGAATATCAGCAGGGAAGTCCCACGGCGCCCGTCAGACATGGCCAAACCAGCCGTGGCAATGAATGGCTGACGGAGGATAGGGCCACATGGCCCCGGCATGATCGTCGGTTTGGTAGCAACGAGGTAACATGAGCTTGCCGATAAATATGGAGTGATCATCGACTTTAGGGCTCCGTTTCCGAACGGAAGTCATCACGGAGGATCCTGACCGGCCACATGGTGCTTACATGCATCTTTAGCGCCTCGTATTCCTTCCACTTGCTTGCTCGCTTCGTTGCATCCGAACTAAGACTAAGCACGTTTGGCTTTGGAGAGCAAGAATGTACAGCCTTCGAAACCCTCCGTGAGTACATCTGGGTGCCGCATCGTACCGCCGGAATCCGTTGAATTACGGTGATTTTGCTACTCAGGACGGAGACCCGGGTGATTGGGGAAAGAACTGTAGAGTTGTAGAAATGTATGAAAAGCGGACATTCCTGTCAATCGGTTCACAAGATCTATGTGTGTTCGATTGTATTGCTTAAAACCAGGTGCCTAGCTAGAGCCCTACCCTTTAATTTCTTGCGCAGCTTCCTGTGAGGGATCATTCGGTGCAGGATAGACAGACTGTTTCAGGTAATCAACTTTCCTCTACTAACGTCCAGAAAAAAAACATGTCGATGCACTTTGAGCACCCCCAGGCTTCACAATCCGAACCTACCAACAGGAATCCCTCCCAGGTATCTCAAATGGAAGGCCAGAGCCAGGACGCCGACCGCCCATGTGTGATTGGCATGGCTTGTAGAGTTCCCGGGGCATCTTCTCCGTCAAAGCTGTGGGACAACCTGATAAACAAAGTTGACCTGCAACGCAAGATGCCCGCGGACCGCTTCAATGTCGATGCCTTCTATCATCCCGATGGCACGCACAAAGGCTCGGTGTGTTTCCTTGAGGAAGAAATTATGTTCAACCAATACGATTGACTAAAGATTGTTAGACCAACGCCAAGTATGGCTACTTCCTTGATCAGGATATCGGGCTGTTCGATGCCGGGTTTTTCAACATCTCCGGAAAAGAAGCAACGGCCATGGATCCTCAGCAGCGTCTGTTGCTAGAGGTTGTTTATGAAGCGCTAGAAAATGGTAAGCTCTAAACAAGTATCGCGAGTTTGAGGGAAATCGCTGACAGTAGTAGCTGGCATCACCTTGGACGACATTCAGGGCTCGCAGACCTCTGTGTATTGTGGGTGCTTTACGAACGACTACAATGCCATGACTACCAAGGATCTGGAATATTATCCCAAATACACTGTCACGGGCACCGGAAACTCGATTCTGGCCAACCGTATTTCGTACTTTTATGACCTTCACGGCCCAAGTGCCACCATTGACACGGCCTGTTCCTCCTCGCTGGTGTGCTTCCACATGGGCGCCCAATCTCTGCGGGCCGGCGAGGCTGATCTGTCAATTGTCGTTGGGTCGGCACTTCATTTTGATCCCAACATCTTCATCACGATGACCGACTTAGGAATGCTGTCTACCGACGGTCGCTGCCGCCACGGCGACGCTTCGGGCAGCGGCTACGTACGCGGCGAGGGAATCACCGCCATGATTCTCAAACGCCAGCGACATGCGGAAGCCAGCGGCGACTCCATTCGTGCTATCGTGCGTGGAACCGGAGTCAACCATGATGGTCGCAAACAAGGGATCACCCTCCCATCGGCGCAGGCCCAAGCCGCACTCATTCGCAGCACGTATCACAATGCCGGGCTGGATCCGGCAGACACCACCTATGTCGAGTGCCATGGCACCGGCACCAAAGCCGGAGATCCTCGAGAATTGAGAGCAATCAGCGAGGTATTTTCGCCCGGGCGCAAGGAGCCTCTATTTGTCGGTTCAATAAAAACCAATATTGGCCACCTTGAGGGTGCCTCGGGGGTTGCAGGGTTGATTAAATCCACTCTGGCTCTTGAAAAGAAGATCATACCGCCAAACATGCACTACCACATTCCCAACCCGGACGTTGACTTTGAGAAGTGGAGGCTCGAAATTCCTAGTGAGCCCAAGGATTGGAAAGTGGAGGCCAGCGACACTCCCCGGCGCGCGTCAATCAATTCCTTTGGGTACGGCGGAACAAATGCCCATGTTATATTGGAAGAATACACACCTGCCGTGTCGCCTCCCTACAGGCATGGCATGCCAGTAGGCCTTGCGAACATGATTCAAAAGAGGCCATACCTGGTACCCTTGTCGTCCCATTCGGAGAAAGCAGGTAAACGTATGGCAGGAAAGCTTGCAGCATTCCTTCGTGACAATACAACGGTTAATCCTGAAGTATTTGCCACGTCTCTGTCTCGGCGTCGAACGATGCACCGTTTCCGTTCTTTTGCAATTGGATCGACCACGGGGGCTCTGATCAGCAGATTGGAGGAACCCCTTCCAGCAGCTCAATGGAAAGGCAAACTGGAATCCCCTCCTCGAGTCGGGTTTATATTTACCGGTCAGGGTGCGCAATGGTTTGGTATGGCAAGGGCTTTGATAGAGCAATGCCCTCTCTATTTGCAGACATTGCAGAAGTGCGACCGAATTTTGCAGTCTCTTTCCCAGCACCCACCTACATGGTCGATCGTTACAGAGCTGCTTCGAAATAAAGATGATACCAAGCTCAATCAGACGGAGTATTCGCAGCCAATCTGCACTGCAATCCAGCTGGCGCTAATAGATGTTCTCTCCCAATGGGGAATCAAGCCGTCCAGCGTGGTCGGTCACAGCAGTGGAGAGCTTGCTGCTACTTATGCTGCCGGTGTTCTGTCATTCGAGAACGCTCTAGTTGCTGCCTATTACCGTGGCGTGCACATGGGCGGAGGTGCTGCCGCCCCCGACAGCATTCCTGGGGCTATGATGGCCGTGGGAATGACAGAGGCTGAGGTAGAAGCCGAGCTGGAGCCTTATGCCGGACGTGTTGCCGTCGCTGCTATGAACAGCCCGTCAAGCTTCACTCTTTCTGGTGATAGCGATGCTATTGCGGAACTGCATGAGAAGTTGGGTGAAAGGAAGGTGTTTGCCAGGCGTTTGCAGGTCGCTCAGGCGTAAGAACGAACACAGAACCTTCTTAAAATGTCATTAGACTGACTCTTCACAGATTCCACAGTCATCATATGTATCCCCTTGCCCCGGGCTATAAACAGGCTCTGGCTGATTACCCGGGGTTCAAGGCGAATGCGGTTGCAAGTGCATTGATGGTGTCCAGTGTGTCCGGTAGAAAAGCAGATCCCAGCACAATGAGTCCTGAGTACTTCGCAGCAAACATGACTGGGATGGTCAAGTTTTCCGATGCCCTAACAGAGATCGTCCTCAATGAGGAGGACCAGCAGAATGTCGATATCTTGGTCGAAGTGGGCCCTCATCCGGCACTCAAAGGTCCTTCAAACCAGACACTCGATCAGCTGAAATTGAAAATCCCATATATCGGGACGCTCGATCGCAAGCAGGACGCTTATGAGAGCCTTCTGGCAACTGCTGGTCAGCTATTCGCGCTTGGCTATCCCGTGTGCTTGGAAGAGGTCAACCGGAACCAGTTTATCGACGCTTCTTCCGGGGACCTCGTTAGTTATAGTATTCCCCAAGCATCTCTTGAGCTGCCCAGTTATGCCTGGGATCATGAGCGATACTGGGGTGAGACGCGCGTGATTAAAGAGCATCGCCAGCGCCCCTTCCGACACAGCATTCTCGGGGCACTGGTACCAGGATCACTTGCCAATCGCCCCCGATGGCGAAACTTCCTGCGTGTCTCTGAGATGCCTTGGCTGCTTGATCATTCTATCGACGGAAAAGTAGTCTTCCCCGGCGCAGGATACATCAACATGGCTATGGAGGCTGCGGCTCGCCTCGGGCGCGGTTTAGCCGGCGGTATTAAGGCTATTTCGCTATCGGACGTGTCAGGTAAGCCGCAATTCATACCATTTAATAAAAGGCTCGAATCTAATGTATACACAGTAAAATCGGCGCTAGTGGTGAGCGATCATGAGGTAGGAACTGAGGTGATAGTTGAATTATCACCTGTCGTGGAGTCTGCGAAGACCTCCTCTTCCACCTGGAACAATTTTGTTATATTTTCCATCGACGAATCAGGAAATCAGCGTGAGCACTGTACTGGGATAGTTAGGGCAGAACTAGGGGATCCTGAAGCCCTGCCATCCAGTCATGCATCCAACGTCGGGGCGCAGACCTTCCGATGCGTTGGGCGCGAGCAATATTACCATCGCCTACGCTCCATGGGGCTTCAATATGGCAAGACATTTCAACTATTGTCGGGAAGCGTCGACAGCGGGCTTGGAAATGCCACCGCACCAATTTCCTGGCAGCCAGACCTATTTTCTCGAGAGGACAGCGATCTTTCCATTGTCCATCCGGCCTTCTTGGATGCTGCATTCCATCCAGTATTTGCCTCTATCGAGGGCAAATTAGGTCGGACAATCAAGGAGCCATATGTTCCAACTTTCCTTCGCTCCATGAAGGTTTCTGGCCTTCTCGAAGCGTGGAAAGGGTCGTCTGGTTTCCATGGTCAAGTTTCAGTCGAGACAAACGTCGCCGGGCCCCGAACAGCAACTAACAATCTCCGCATTGAAGGAGAGCGCGGTCAGATGCTGATCGAGATTCAAGGTCTAGAGTTGACCAACCTTGGTGCCAACTCAGCTGACGACGGACGTCGATCCCTGTTCTTTGGGACGGAGTGGCAGCCCATGCTTAGCTCTATCAAGTTCACCAACAGCGGCATCGACAAATTCAAGGGCATTCCGGCGCTTGTCAAGCTATACGCCCATCAATTTCCGAACAGAAAGATATTACATTATACTCTTTCGGTTTCTTCAACAGAAGAAATCCTCGGCGGACTCCAAGGCGCGCATGGCGAGCGGCGCAACTTTGACCAGTTGGTCATCTCCTCGCATGACTCAACCATAATATCCATGTTCGATGAGCTTGTCTTGCGTTGGAACGGTCTCGTCCGCGTGGCAACAACTGAGGAGCTGGAAGCTGAGAAGTTTGACTTAGTAGTGGTGTCAGCTACACCCGAAGTTTCCATGCAAGATCGAGTAATCGATCAAGGATATATGCTCACCAGTGAATCTTCTAAGGAGGTTCCGGAGGGTTTCTGCTCAGTCGGGGAAAGCGGTGGTGTGAAAGTCTTGCAGAAAAAGTCATATATGAATGGAATACATGAGAGGCCTCTCACTATCATTATGCCAACGCAGTCTTCTCCCAACATTGAGGCAATTGCCGATGCTATCGAGGCCCAGGGGTATTTCCACACCGAACGGCGGGACTTCCTCTCACTTTCCGATTCGAAGCGCGAGCTAGCTGAAAGCGTGATTGTTTTGGCGAGTCTTGGTTCTCACTTGTACTTTGATGAGAACGCCAGTGGTCATGCCGAATTCTACGCTGCGCAAGCACTGCTGACCAGAGGCACGGGTAATATCATCTGGATGACCCGCGGCGGTCTCATGGATGTGACCTCACCGGAACAGGCGCTAATATTAGGTCTTGCTCGCACGGCTCGAAGCGAGAACCCCGACCTTCGCCTGGTGGTATTTGATATCGCTCCCGGATCCGGCCCGGTCAATGCTGCCAGGCTGGCCTCCGAGCTGCTGGATTCTTCTATCGGCGAGAATGAGATAGCCGAGCGCAATGGCACATTGTACATTCCACGAGTGGTGTCTCATGACGAATTGAATGCCAAAATCCCGAACGGAGTTAGTTCTGAAGCAAAGATGCAGCCGCTCTATCAAGCAAATCGTCCCCTAGCCCTCCGCATTGGTCGGCCAGGTTTGTTGGAAAGTTTGACATTCGCGGACGATGCTGAAATCTTGAACGAACCTCTCGGCGCCGATGATCTTGAAATCGAGGTCAAGGCCTCTGCCATCAACTTCCGCGATATTGCTGCCAGCATGGGCATCATTGATGACTTCAAACTCGGGGACGAGTGCGCAGGAATCGTGCTGCGGAAGGGAAGCAATGTCCCTGGGACATTCTCCATTGGAGACCGCGTCGTCGCCTGGCGTCCGGGACAAGGAGCCCACCGGACGGTGGTTCGAAATCCGGCTTGCCTATGTTATCGTCTGGGTGAGATACCTTTCAGCATTGCCGCTGCAATTCCCTTGATTCTCACCACGGCTCACTACTCCCTTGTGGATACCGCACGTCTCCAACCCGGGGAGACTGTTCTTATTCACTCCGCCGCCGGTGGCGTTGGCCAGATGGCTGTTCAGATCGCACAGAATATTGGAGCAAGCATCATCGCGACCGTGGGATCTCCCTCAAAGCGTGAATTGCTCGTGAATAAATATGGTCTGGAAGGACATCAGATTCTTTCTTCCCGAGATGACTCGTTTGTGGAAGGTGTTCACCGCTTGACCAAGGGCAAGGGTGTGGACGTGGCCCTCAATTCTCTTGCTGGGCCTCTGCTGCATGCCACCTGGCAATCACTGGCTCCATTCGGACGGTTCGTGGAAATCGGAAAACGAGACATCCACCAGAACAGCCGAATCCCAATGGATCCGTTTCGACGCAATGTCTCCTTTGCAAGCGTAGATATGATCACAGTGTTTGAGAAGAACCAATCTCTTGGAGCCCGAGTGTTCCAGGAGTGCTGTGAATTGGTTCATGACGGCAAGATTCAAGCACCGGAACCCATCACGGAATTGTCCTATTCCCAGGCACAGAAAGGTTTCCGGATGCTGCAAATGGGCACCACAATTGGAAAGATTGTTCTAGTCCCCAGCCCCGAGGACCAGGTCTTAGTGGAGCCAACAAGATTCAGTCGCCGTCAGCTGTTCCTGCCTCACAAGACATATCTGCTTGTGGGTGGTCTCGGAGGCCTAGGGCGGCGCCTCGGCGAATGGCTATTCCAACGGGGAGCCCGCAATATGGCCTTCCTGGCACGTTCTGGCGCTGACAGAAAGGATGCACGAGAGACTGTGGACTGGTTGCGTGCACGAGACGTCAAGGTAACGGTTTTCCGCGGCGATGTCACCAACGCTAGGTTTGTCCAAGACGCCGTAACCCAGATAGGAGCCACACGCCTCGCTGGGGTCTTCCAAGCGGCCATGGTGCTGCAGGATGGACCTCTCAATAAAATGGGCTTTGCCCAATGGCAGCACTGCCTTGATCCCAAGGTCCGGGGAACCTTCAATCTACATTCGGCGACGTCAAACATTGACCTGGACTTCTTCATCTGCTTTTCATCGGTGTCTGCCGTTCTTGGGTCCAAGGGTCAGGCCAATTACTCCGCCGCCAACACCTATCTAGATGCACTGTGTGCCTACCGGCGCAGCATTGGATTGGCAGGTACGACCATGAACGTGGGAATGATCACCGGCATTGGCGCGGTGTCCGAGGATGCGAAACTACAGGGTCTCATGGAACGGATAGGGTATGATGCTGTCAACGAGGAGGAACTGTTCGCTCAAATAGAAGCGGCTGTTTCCGGCGAGCGACTCAATATCACGGATGACCGCGGAAGAGACGCCCATCAAATCATCACAGGTGTCAATCTTCGTCGTCCCAACTATTACTGGGCCACGGAGCCCCGATTCCTAAACCTGTATGCCAATCACGACTTCGCCGGTTCAGGGTCTGGTAGCGGAGCTCAGAAGAATCTGATGACGCAGTTGCAGGAGGCGTCAGATGAAACGTCCCGCAACGAAATCCTCACCACACGCTTTTTAGAGAAAATCGCCGCCGTTCTTTCAGTGGACCAGGGAACGCTGCAGCCGAACCGAAGTCTGGCGGACTATGGACTGGACAGCATCGTTGCCATTGAAATCCGCCAGTGGTTCTTCCAAACCGTCGCGGTGGAAATAGCCATGTTCGACGTCTTGAATAGTGGAAGCATCCAGGCTCTAGTGGACAAGGTCGCCGGTATGATTGTCCTGGGAATATCGGAGAATCAAACAGCCAATGAGCAAGGGGAGGCAGCATCTTCTCATGCATCGGAAGACTCGTGTGCCATTTTGCCCGAGATGATCGGCGTATCCGTGGAAAAAAGAGTGCAGTCAGACAAAGAAGTAGCCATGTCCACGTTTCAACGCCGTTTATGGTTTGCGCACAACATGGCAGAAGATACGTCTTTTCTCAACTTGGCTACCGTGTTCCGCATCAAAGGCAACCCCCAGCCAGATCTTGTGCGACGGGCCCTTGAGGAGCTCAAATATCGCAATGATATTTTGCGTACGGCCTACTTCGAAGGGAATGCTTTCTCTCAACAGACATTGACAGATGACTGCACAGTCGACCTCCCTGTGCTAGACCTCTCCGGGGCTGCTGATCGCGAAGGGAGCCTCCAGCAACAAGTTGCCGGTATGAGGCAACAAGCATTGGACATTGAGTCTGGCGAAGTCATGAGGGCAGCGCTTGCCAAATTGGCTGATGCCGAGTATGCGCTCGTGCTCATCTTCCACCACATATGCATCGACCGTGGCAGTAGCCAGTCATTCCTGGAACAGGTTACCGGCATATACGACAGCTTACGTCGAGAATCAAATCTTGACGCTGTGGCACGGCCTTCTGTCAGCTACGCCCAATTCAGCCAGTGGCACAACGCTCGGCTTGAATCCAAGGAGATGGAAGCGAATGTAAGGTTCTGGAAAGACGAGTACCGAGAACCCCTTGCCCCGATGAAATTGCTTCCGTTTGCTCGGACAGCTCGACCCGAGATCAATGATTATCAGCGCCAGGTTCACCGAGCAACGCTCAAAGTGACTTTACAGAATAGGATGAAACGGGTCTGCGCGCGGTTGGGGGTCACGCCCGCGCAGTTCTTGATGACTGCCTTCAGGGTCTTTCTTTACCGGTATGGGCAGGAAGACGACTTGACGCTGCACATGGTCGACGGAAATCGCCCGCATCCGGCTGTGAACGAGACGCTGGGCTTCTTTGTGAACGTGGTGCCCGTTCGTTGTGCCACGGACTTCACTGGATCTTTCAACGATGTCCTCAAGCAAATGAAAGATCGCATAATGAAATCCCTAGCTCATTCCCAGTTGCCATTTGATGCCATTGTGGATGCTGTGGGCCTTGATCGGACTCCCGCCCATTTCCCTCTGGGTCAGGTCATTGTCAACTATCAAATCCACGGCACCATGCCTACCTACTCTGCGGGTGACTTTGACATTGTCGACGTGCAGGGTGAAGACATTCCGACTGCATGCGAGCTCGGTCTAGAAGCACTGGAAGACCCGGTGAAGGGACTTCACCTGCGACTTGAATCATCTAGCACTCTCTACGGAGCGGCCGATATGGAGCGATTTCTGGATAATTTCGTGACATTTATGAGCAGTGTCATCCGCGACCCCCGTCAGCCAGTGGCAGAGGTCGATATGGTCGGGCCCAAGGAGTTTGTCTCTTTGAAGGAAAGATTCTTCAACATGGCACATACGGAAAACAAATGGAGCCATCAGTCGGTGGCTGACCGTATCGTGGACATGGCCCGCCAATATCCGACGGCCATCGCCATCGAGATGTCTGAGGATGATCAAAAGCTCACCTACCAGGATCTGCTTGTCGCTGCCCGCCGGATTGCCGCGGCCATTCGCCATGTCGGAATACCATTCGGGTCAAGAATTGGAGTTTTCAGTCACCCCGGACGTGAGGCCATCACGGCCATGATGGGCGTTCTGCTCGCTGGGTGTGGTTTTGTTGCCCTGGATCCTGAGTTCGCCGCCGAACGACTTGCCTTCATGATCAGCGACTCGGGCATTCCTTTGATTCTCTCCGGACCGGAACTGGTAGAAAAGGCAAATTCATTTGCATCAAGAGGCTCCGCAGCCGTGCTGGATATTGCCAGTGTTCCGACTACTGGTGATTCGACTACCGATCTTTCGGCTCCGCTGGAAGATGACTCTCCCTTCTATGTCATCTACACCTCAGTAGGTTTATGAAATTCTTAGGAGAAACTGAGCAACAGTCATGCTGACAGTGGCACAGGGCAGTACTGGAACCCCGAAAGGAGTGGTTCTCACTCAGCCGAACACGCAACAGATGTTAAGCACCCTTCACCATGATTTCAGGTTCACCGCAGAAGATCGCTTTCTGCACCATTCTTCCATCTCATTTGATCTATCCATTGTACAGATTTTCTCGGCCCTGACGGCCGGAGCCCGTGTATGCGTGGCGTCTAGTCCCATTCGCAAGGACCCCGTGGCGTTAGCCACGTACATGGAAGCATCGCAGGTTTCGGTCACCTACTTCACGCCAACTCAGTTTGCGCTGTTGATGGAACATGCGACGGAAAAGCTTCAGGGGCTTCGAAACTATCGGATTGCCTACTTTGCCGGTGAGAGACTGCCCGTGCGTGTCGCCAAGGCTTTCTACGACTTGGGCACCCCGGCCGCATTGTACAACACCTGGAGCCCCAGCGAGCTTGTAGTGCAAACAACCATTCAACGCGTTGACAGGCCCGACGAGAACACGGCCAATATCCCCATCGGGTTCCCCATGGCCAATACTCGGCATTACATCTTGGACGACCGCGGCAAGCCTCTTCCTGCAGGCTTGATTGGCGAAATTGTGGTCGGGGGCGCGCAAGTGGGCCTGGGATACATTAATCGCCCCGAGGCCAACGCAAAGGCCTTTTTGCCGGACGTATTTGCCTTGCCTGATGAGAAGGAGCAGCGCGGGTGGACGCGCATGTTTCGAACGGGGGATCGCGGTCGTTTCCTTCCCGGGGGTAATCTCGAGTTCCACGGCCGAATTGCGGGTGACAAGCAGATCAAACTGCGAGGCTACCGAATTGACCTTGGTGAGGTGGAACATCGGCTGTTTGTCGAGGCGAACAATGACCGGACGGGGGCAGGAATCGTTGATTTGGCTGTGATCGCTCGGACAATCGTGGCTGGTGACGGTGCTGGGGATGACCGTCAGCTCATCGCCTTCGTCGTGCCAAAGCAACCTTTGAACCGGCAACAGGAGGCAGACTTCGCCATTCGACTGAATAAGTATGGAGCCGAACACCTGAACGCCTATATGCTGCCTAATGCGTACCAATTCCTGGACGCTCTTCCCATCACGATTGGCGGCAAAGTCGACAGACAAAAGCTCCTCCATGGCGATCTACGCCTAACCTACCCCGTCGAAGGAGCCCTGGCCGAAGCAGAACAGGCGAGCCTTGGTCACTCTGGGAGAGAAGACACGAACAGCATTCTCGCGGCAGTCATGGACGGCTTTCGCGAGGTGTTGAAACTTCCCCGAGAGCGCGTCTTCCTCCCCAGCGACAGTTTTTTCGCCCTCGGAGGGAATAGTATTCTGCTCGTCCGGCTGCAGGCGCGCCTCAAGCGAGCACTCAAACGGCCTCTCGCACTCAACCCCATGTTCAAGGCACCAACGCCGCAAGGAATTGCACAGATATTGGGCGGGACGACCTGTTCAGCCACGGCTCCCACGACCCGGCCGGAGGTCAACTGGGACGAAGAAACCAGCCTGGACCTCCAGCTGCAGCCATCCAAAGAGCCTGCCATTGCCTCCTCCGACGTGAGCTCCATTCTCCTTACCGGCGCCGATTCCTTTATCGGCGTTCATATGCTCGCGACCATCTTGCAGGACCCCGGCATCTCTACGGTCTACATCCTCGGGTCACAGAAACCTCTCGAATACGCTGACGTCGAGGCGGCGTTTGAGCAATACCGGCTGTGGCAGATCGTCCCCAGTCCCGAGCTTGTTGCATCTCGCATCGTCTGCGTCGCTGGGACACTAGCAGCACCCCATTTCGGTCTGTCATCTGCGCAATTCCGCCGTCTGGGCAGTCGGGTGCAGGCCATCTACCACCTAGGAGGATACGTCTCCCTGCTGCGATCCTACGACGCGCTGCGGTCGCTGAACGTGTCGCCGGTGCGTGACGTGATCGAGCTGGCCAGTCTGGGAGCCGTCCAAACCCACGTCCACCACTTGTCGACCTGGTCCGTCCCTCACCTGCAAACTTGGTCCACGTCCCAGCGCCCGGGACCCGCGGAGACGATCGCCAACGAAGCGACGGCGGCACACTTCACACCCGAGTCAGGAAATCGATTCGGATACTTCAAATCGCGATGGGTGGCCGAACGATTGATGGAGAGGGCCGCCGAACGCGGGTTCCTCGTCACAATATACAGGGCGTCCGCCGCGACGGGCCATCGGACCACGGCAGTCCCGGAGCCCAAAGACGACTTCATTCGGACGATGATCTTGAGCATGGTGCGCGCCGGGGCAGTGCCTGATTTGCCGCAGTCCGACCGGCCGTTCGTGGCGGACTTCATCCCGGTGGATTACCTGACGCAGGGTTTCCACGCTCTGGCGACGGACGGCGTTCATCCTCCACGGGCTGCAGCCAAGGAACCAACCATCCATCACCTATGTAACCCAGCTCCGCTGCCTATCTCCCGTATTCCCGAGATTGTGGGCCGCCTGCTAGCGCCAAGCGACCGTAAGGGCCGGATCGTGCCCGTGGCAGAATGGTTGGAAACGGTGTCTCGGTTGGATGATTCGTCAGACGCGCAAATTCGATGGGAGGTGCTGAAGGAGTATTTTGCATTGGGACACAACATGTTCGCGCTGGAGTCGACTCAGACTCGACAGAAGCTGGCTCGGTTGAGAATTGGCGAATGCCCGCCGATGGACGAAGAGTACCTGCGAACGATGCTAGCGATGGAGACTCGGTGAGCACAAGGGCAAACATGTCCTGAAGAAGAGATGAATATGAGAGGCGAGACCATTGGCTGGACCAAGGACGAAGACTGGATTTTTTTTGTTACTGCGCATCAAAGATTGTACTTGTTTTCTGTCTGTATGTACTTCATTCATAGAGATTGCCGGCAGCTCCTGGCGGGGAGTCTGTTGGCATCAGCGACCAGACTGAAATAAGAGATTTGTGTTTGTTTTTTGAGAATTCATTTGAATCCAGGCTCGCCACATCAGCGATTGGTTAGCTGAATGTGGGTTGGGAATACAGAGCAGAGGAAGAAGGGAAGATGGAATGGAGAAGAAAGAGGAAGAAGAACAACACGGGGAGCGGAAGAACCGTCGTCGGTCCGGTGTTTCTGCCACAGGAGGCTGTTGATCCTCTGGGGCATCTCTGTTCGTTTCTCAAGGTAGTGTGCGTTCTAAATACATAATAGTACTTGAATAATGATACTCCCCGTCGTCAAATCCCAGGGGAAGAAGGACCCTCAGAAAGTGGTTGGAACACTGGAACTGCTGCGATCCATGCTTGATCCCGAAGTATATAAATACAGGGAACTATAGCCACACGAACACAACCGGAGCAACGAGAGTCCGGGCACAGGGAGTCCAATAGCATGGCGATACAGGGCGGAGGGTGGAACAGATGGCCGCGTCGCATCTGCTACACGGCGCCTGCTATCATCACGGCAGCGCAGCTGATCGTGACGGGCCAACGGAACTGATCCGGTCGAGAGAACAGGACGGTGACGGCATACGAGAACAGCTCGAAGACACTCTGCTAGGCCGCCTCCACCGACGAGAAGCGGCGTGGCTGGTCAGCAACGACGTCGATCTCCTCCATTGCAGGTGAATGCTGACCTCTTGCACGATAGCCTGCACCGAGAGGTCGAAGCACCATAGTCCGACGCGGCTCAGCATAGTGCCGCCCACCAGGCTGGAAGCCGCCCAGATGGGAGATTCGACGGTCCTGAAGACCGACATGGCCGCTGCCAGACAGCACATCTGCCAACTGACAAACCAGATGCCGCTGCGGATGGGGCCGATTCGTCCCATCACGGCCGGCGCAATCCACGTGGCCGAGATTTCATAGCCTACGGACACCGTCCGCGCGATGCTGATATACATCGAGCTGTAGCCGGCCGACAGCAAGTAGGTGACCATCTGGCCACGGAAGGTTAGCACCGTGAAGTACAGGAGCGCCCCGGCAAACGACGGCAGCAGGGCTGGGTGGCCGAAGTAAAAGCACAGCTGCTGGAGAATACACGGATGCCACCCGCGGCGCGACTGAGTAGCGACGGTCGTGGGGATGGGTTGGCGTCGCCCTCGGCGTCCCTGACGGGCTGTCTCGGTTGCTGCAGATCGGGCACGGGTTGATATACTCTGGCGATGGTAAAGTATCCGACAAGGACCGATATCAGATTCATGCCGAAGTTCACGAGGATCGCGATTTCGGTAGAGAAGCCGTCGATCAAGCCGATGATCAACGGTCCGATCAATTTGCACGCGAGGTCGATCCGGCGCATCTGCGCATTCAATGCTAACGGGCTGGTGAGAACCTAAACAGGCGTTGACGGAGAACACTACGGGAGTGGAGAAGATGCAATCTACCTCGAAGCGCGAGATCGTCGCCTTTAGCAACCACCACAACCTGGGAGAGTCTGTCAGTGCCGCCCGCACTCAATTCCCACCCACCGGAGTCTTGGAGACTTACCCAGTCCTTCTCCACCGAGACCATGTTCATGACCGAGCTGAACTTTTCGACGCGAGCCAGTAGCGCCAAGAGTGCCAGCAGCCATGGTGTATATGCCCCGAGGTTCAGCTTACCCCTGGCCAGAATCCAGAACCCGGCGCAGGAGGCCGCCACGACGATACGCTGAGCTACTGCGAGAGACCACGGCGTTAGTCAGTCACCGGTATGGAGCCAGGTCGCGCCAGTCTACCCACCGATCGAGCAACGCACGACGGCCAGACGGTCCCCGGTGTCAATGTAGTGGCCGACAGCCGGAGCCAAGAGCACGGCTGCGATCCCACGCGCCAGGGCATAGACCGACATGGGCAACAGAGTATCGGGGAAGATATAGGCCAGGTAGAGGACGGCTCCGAATTCAAACACGCGCGAGTTCCAGGTCGAGAGAACGTGGGAGATGTAGATGCGCCGCGTTATGGCCGACCGAGGGTATTCTTCGCGGTCGACATCGTGCGGTACCTAGAAGTAGAAGCGGACGCTCTGGGGTATCGCAATCCGGATCGCTTGCAGGCAGTGCCATTCCAGACTCCGGGAAGACGACTGTTCTGGAACGTCCTTGGAGGCCCTTGACTCCTGAAGGGGACTGGAAGGACGATCGTCGACCCTGCGAGGCGTGAGAGAAACGGGGTTTGTTCGGTTTGTCGGACTGCGCACGTGACTCAGTTGTGGCCTCGTTTCCCAGGCCGCAAGGCACGTGTCCCGCCGTCACGTGGAGGTCTCCTCGCGAGGATTTGCAGTGGAAGACGCCGTCAGTGTCACCGTCAGGAACCGGAGATCGCTCGGTATACAGCTGTTTCTGGCTCTGCAGCTGCTGGAGATGCTCTCAGGACCGGACAGGATGGGCATGCTCCGCACACAGTTGGTGTTTAAAGCACAGCCCCATCTCTATGAACAATAACTGACGCGTCACTCCAGTCCAAGGGATCAACTGTTGCCATACAGCCTCTGGGGGAAAGACGGACTTAGCCCTTATGGCGAGTAAGCTCCGCAAACTCCGTCGACGTGGTGTGAGATATCCGATCGCAGATGTTTACTCGCTACTATAAATACCGTTTTGGCTCTGGCAATGCTCTCCTGTGCACAATCAATACCCAAACCCCAACAGTCCTTATCGCGACTGCTTGTACCTCTTCTTGTTGGCTCTCCCCGACCCGGCCTCTCACCATGGTGTTCACCATGCCCAAGAAACAGCTTACCTGGCTCATCACCGGCTGCTCCTCCGGCTTTGGTTTGTCCCTCCTGCGCTTTGCTCAAGCCGGCGGACACCGAGTCATCGCCACGTCGCGCAGTCCCGGCCGGACTCCCGAGCTGGTGGCCGAGGTCGAACGCAAAGGCGGAAGATGGATCCGCCTGGACGTCGACAGCGCTTCGAGCGGCGACGTGATTGCGCAGCTCGAAGCCGCCGGCGAAGAGATCGACGTCCTGGTCAACAACGCCGGCTACTCTATTTTTGCCCCCGTCGAGACGGCCACCGAGGCGGAGGTGCGTGCGCTGATGGAGACCATGTACTTCGGTCCTTTACGTCTGATCCGCGCCGTGGTGCCGCACATGCGACAGCGTCGGTTCGGCATCGTCGTCAATATGAGCAGCGGCGCCTCGTTGGAAGGACGGGATACCATGGGACCGTACGCCGGGGCTAAAGCCGCCCTGGACGGTCTCACAAAAGTGCTCGCCAAGGAAGTGGCCCCTTTCAACATCCGGACCTTAACGGTGGCGCTGGGAACCTTCAACACGAACATGCCTAATGCTGGTATAATTGGGGAGAACCCTCTACCCGAGGACTATCACGGCAGCGTTTCCGCCCAGATGATTCAGGCTATTACAGGTGGCAATTTCAAACCCATTGGCGATAAGGACAAGGCCATGAAGGCTTTGTATGACGTGGTGGTTGGAGAGGGTGTGGGGGATGGACGCCAGGAGGAGAAGTTGTTGCTGCTAGGAAGCGACATGACCCCACGAGCCCAAGGCGTGCAGCAATATCTAGGAAATGCGTTGGAGGCTTTCGGAGCTGTTACCAACGGGGTGAGCTTGGACTCGTAGATGCCCTGTCACCATCTGGGCGTGGGATGCATGTTTCGTTATAGTCACGTATGCCTCTGACGGTACCGGGATGTGATAGAGGCCATAAGCCAAGAGGGATGTAATTCCTACATAAACGGTCTATGTAAATTGTGTGGACGAAATATAGCAAACCGTCGTCTTTTCACAGTGCATGGTAGCAGAGTACGAACAGGACGCCGTGTAAATGGCTAATTTAATTGTTCCTTCGAGGTAGGTTCACGACGGAAATGCCGTCGTAGTCTGTTGATGTAGGCGAGAGACTTGGGGGGGGGGGGGGGGGGGGGGGGGGGGGGGGGGGGGGGGGGGGGGGGGGGGGGGGGGGGGGGGGGGGGGGGGGGGGGGGGGGGGGGGGGGGGGGGGGGGGGGGGGGGGGGGGGGGGGGGGGG
>JAPDKQ010000149.1:0-40982 GCA_027569665.1 Aspergillus bridgeri | reverse complement strand
ACACGTGACTTTCCCCCCAAACTTTTGACGGCGTGCATCAACTTCGGTATGTTTCTTCGCCCCCCCCCCCCCCCCGCCGCCCCCCCGAACTACGGTTTTGTTCCGCCCCCCCAAGTTTGACTACTCCGGCGTATGGGTTATAATTTGCCCCCATTTTTTTTTTTTTTTTTTTTTTTTTTTTTTTTTGATTTTTCGAAACCCCCTTTTGCTCGCATATAGTCGGTATAAACAGTCACATTGTAGAGCAGCCGTTCAACCGTTGACCAGAAATTTGTGAATTCGGAGTACCGCGATGCCTCATCATGGCATTCCTGGCCATTTCCGGTCCACTTTCCACATTGTCAATAGCAAACAAAGACCCTCAGCGATGAGGGGAACACAGCCCCAAACTAATAATGTCTAATCAAGTTCCCACTTTCCAGGCTGCCCAAGATCCAGTCAAGACTTTTATTAATATCCTTGGCCGCAGCCCTGTGCGTCATGTGTCTATTTTATTTCTAGCAATGCTAGCAATTAATCCTCATGGCAATCCCCAACGAAATGATGAACGAGAAAATAGACGTGGAGAGGCCCTCTCAGGGATCTGCTAATCCCGATATTCTCAATCCTCTGTTGCTTCTACTAGCATCTCGCCGCGGCGTTCGTAATGATACGCTTTTCGCTGAGACAGCCGTGCCGGACGACTACATCATGCGATATCAGGGCAAGTCGGGCGTCGAAGCCATCAATACCAAGCCTTTGTGGAAGCGAATTATTTTCTCTCTGGGAATCATGGCAGGAAAGTAAGTTTCCTTTGCTCCTGAACTGAGAACACGAGCTCACACAAATCCATGGGGGCAGATCCCTGATAGTCATCTTAACGTTCAACTTCGTCTTTCTTGTGGCCAGCAGGTCCGACAACGAATCCGACGACAAGGAATATAATCGGACAGCGCTCTGGCGCCACTTACGAATGGGAGCCTACGCTGCTAGTCTCACGACGTTCCTGTTCATCGCTGCCAAAGGATACGCGAAACACATGGCCGCCACCTCCACACCGCCGCAATATGATCCCACATCCTACCAATATCGACTGGTTAACGCTATGGAGCAGCGTGGACTTGAATATCGCGAGATTGTCGCTGCCACCCCGGATGATATGAGTCGGTATTGGAAGGAAGAGCAGGCGTTGTGCGAGCAGTTCCGGATAGTCGGGCTGGTAGATCCGGAGAATGCCAGCCATGTATATGACCTGGTGGTGCGGTTTTATACCAACGGAGGCATTTATTTGAACTTCCCAGCGGCAGATCCCACGGTGAAAAGGTCGATGGTCGCCATGTCAGCAAATACGTCGTAACCTCTAGGACCGCAAATACTCGTTGAAAAGGTGTGCAATTCGATTGGTCGCCATAACAAGGACTCTGATGCATGTCGCAGGAAGAAGAATTCTCATCTCATACACAAGACATTTCTCTGGTCTCACTTCTCCTTGACACAGCCTCTCTTAGCCTCTGTGTATTCCATGCGACCCATCAATTCCTTGGCCCCAGACGAGGCGCATATCTGGAATAGCGATGGTACGATCATATAGCCACTGGTCCCAGCCCTTGTTCACGGTATTGAGATATGCTTCCGGGTTAGTACCTTGTAGTAGGGGATCTTGCACCTCAGGTGTATTGTACTGGATCTTGCCCTTGGCTACCATCGCGTTTCGGGAAGCTTGGAGCTCCTCGTCCATGTAGACCTACAATAGTTAACCTGTATCATCGGAAGGTGAATAACACCAACAGAGCAGACATTCTGTGGACTTCCAACTTGGGTGATTACCCTCTTGCTGTCTTTCGAACTTTCCGTCCGTTCAATCAACCGACACAGCTGATCCAGACTGTCGTCTCTGCCTCCAAAGACGATAACAACCAGCGTCTTCGGCTTGAGTCTGCTAGCTACCCGGCGGCTTTCTCCAACTAATTTTAAGGAACTGCGTGCACAGGAATCTCTGCTTTTGCCGTGGCCGAGATCAGGGGTTCCGGCGAGGAGCTCACGAGCAGGTATCCCAACGGTACTCCGGTCGAGCGTCTCGCCAAATTATATGTGAACAACCGCGCCTTCTTCGTCGACGCAACCAACGCGATGACTACGGCTGACGAGATATCAGCATCTTTAGGCGTCCAGGGTAGCCTGGCATTGGAACCTAGCGGATGGATCGGATGCTAGGGATTAAATACATACTCACTCAGCAGATATCCGGCTCACCAGATGCCTTTGAAAACACACGGCTACGCCATACACTCCATATTCTACTCATTGACAACAAAGTAGCGGCTATTCAACGGCATCAGGGCCTGTCAATGCGGGCTGTTCTCCATTCAGTGGCCCTCCAGCTGACCCGGGTGAGTCTCGGGTCGACCGGGGCGTTGGCAGTGGGCCAGAAACCCCAAATCTGAGTGCTCAGCTGGGATTGTTGGATGTAAGGCTTGCGAGCTGTGGCTTCCCATGGATGGATGAGGGAGACAACGGATTGGAGGAAGGGTGAGGGAGATGGTGGCATGGAGGGCGTTGTTGGGTTTGGAGACGACGTGAGCTTGCATGGCGGTGATCTGGTTCTAGGCTATCTAGATCGTTTCTGAGACAGATACTATATAAGATTACTGAACTGGAAGTGGGTCAAGGCTTCTTCCAGTAGGACGTGGCATTACTGTTGGTATGACTCGATGCAGGCGTCCGAATCCTTCTGGGTGTGATCCATGGGGCCAAAAGGCCCAAGACGGTCATTACATACTCAGCTAACGACTCTGGAAAAGAATATCACCGCCCTCTCCAGACCTCCATAACCTCCTTCGCACTGGTGACCTTAATATTAGAGAATTTGTCATCCAACGCTTTATCTGCAGGAACACAATATCCTCCAGTAGCTGCCACGAGATGAAACAGGGCAAAGATGGCCTCGTTTGACCGTCCCGATCCTTCGAATCCGGCATCTTCGAACTCGGGAAAGGAAATCTTGCCTGTTTGAAGGGTCTCGAGATCCTCGTATGCCACTGAGAACTTCTCGCCTGTTTCCTATCAGACACATAGTAAGTGTATTCTCGTTACCATTCAAGCATACCTCGGGCGTCTTCCGCAATCCTCAAGATCTCGTTGAACGATGCCGTCACGCCCGCAAAACAACTGATTCGCGGCCATAATTCCAGGTCCATCAACCTAGCAATGAACCGGCCCAGATCCTGCGTTGTAATGAAACTAACCAGCGCCTCGCCGTCCCCAGGAATCACGGCCCATTTCTGCATAACATTGACCGCATTCACCCACGGCTTTAGGTGACTCCTCCAATGTGGCAGGCCGTAGTAATCGAGAAACATACCATTCACGACACGAGTATGCTCAAGGTCTGTGTTTTCAATCACGCGAAGGGCATCAAATGCCCATTTTGCTGTGGGGATATATGGGATATGTCTAATTATGAATCAGTGGGGTCGGTGAGCCTACAGGATGAGGCATACTCTTCCTCGAATAACATGTCGAACTCGCTTATGACGAATCGTCGAGTGCATTTTGATCTATTTGCCGCGTGAATCAACTTGATTTGTGTCTCGCTGGAAGCATCCGAGACCATGCCAAAGGCGCAAATGATGGTGTCGATATTCGCAGCCTCGAAGGTTGACGCAGTGGTTTCGATATCACCATAGTTCACTTGTAGGATACGAAAGGTTTCTCCATCGGTCGGAGCCTAGGTAGATTGTTAGATACGAATACGAGGAAGTGGTGGGCCGTACTCGGCGTGACAACACGATAACTTCGTGCTTTCCCTGTTCTATCAAAGCCTCTGTGATGGTTTGACCGATGCTACCGGTTCCTCCTGCAACTGCGATGATTCCCATTGTGCTTTTATCCTGGACAGAATATGCCAGTGGAGCACTGGGGTGAGATAAAGAGTTGTCCTCTACAGTACGATACACCACGAATAAATGATTCTGCTTGGCATAAGCACTAGGCATTTATTTGCGGAGGGAATTCAGGTGTGACTCAAGCCCTGTTTAGCCTTGGCCGCGCAGATCTGATGAGGATCTGGTCGTTGCAGTCACTTTGTCGACCCCTTCCATAGAGTCCTGAGCTCGAATCTATGTAACCCATAAGGGACTATTGATAGCAAAGATCCTCTGCATATCGGTGTCTCTTGCAAAAGGCATCTCTATTCTTTACTTGATAGTAGAGACGATATTCTCCTGCCCCTATGTCGACGGAATAAATTTGACGTTTGAATCTAGAAAAATCGGTGGCCAATGAACTGAGATGGGCAAATGGCTACTTTAAATCGGTTTCCTGGGCAAAGAGGATGGTTGCTACACATTCTAAGGTACCAACCACGATATCGTCCCATGATTGTTTCAGGACACGCGTGGCAGTCCGTATAACGATCCGAGTTACCGAGTCAAGCCTGTAGTAGGCCCACTAACTTCACGCCAATCGAATGAAGGCTTCTGAAATGGTGTATCCTCTGTGGAGAAGTCGTGCCCAATTCGCCCATGACTTCTGCTGTCTGGTCCTTGCCAAAGAATGCATATCGTGGGGAATCGGAGAAAATAATATAAAAAAGCCTTGTCTTTAATTATTCACAATATGACTTACCGGCTTCGTCCGGTGCTGCAGCACTTGGAATCGGTTTCTCGGTCCGATACTGCAGCAACGTGAATATTCAACAGCGCCAATGTGCGGGGAACCCTTGTTTCCCCGGATAATAGGGTGAACTGGTGTGAATATTCTCTTCCGTATACCGGAACTCTGCATTGGATGTCCCGCTCTCCATTTCATTGTGAACAACGCCTTCAACATCGCGTTCTTTCCCAGGACGGTTCATATTTCCCACCTCACACTTCCCACACATATCGAACCAAAGTGGTCTGTACTGCATTGCTTGTTACTAACCGACACCCGAATGTATGGAGATGAAAATGCTGCTTTTGGCTCTAGTGGTTCTGCTCCTCCAGACTGTCCTCGTGAACACCTTTCCAACTACCTCGAGGGGAACACCGCTTATTGACCTGGGATACTCAATTTATGAAGGAGTTCGTCTTGATGCTGGGGTTGACCAGTTCCTAGGCATGCGCTATGCAGCACCTCCTCTAGGCGATTTGAGGTTCAGAGCCCCCCAGGATCCACCTTGCACGAAAACAACTCAAAGTGCTGTCAAGGTGAGCATTCTTCGGCCCAGAGCCACGGCATGACTAAATTGCAACAGCACGGTCCGATATGCGTAGGCGTTGGAGAAAATGTCACCGCTGGTACAAGGGAAGAGGACTGTCTATTTGTCAATGTATTCACCCCATCAAATGCAACTGAAGCCTCTAGACTTCCGGTCTGGGTTTTCATTCAAGGGGGAGGATACGCCCAGAACTCCAATTCAAACTATAACGGAACCAAAGTTGTTCAGGAGTCTGCATATGGCACTGTGTTTGTGACTCTGAATTATCGGGTTGGCGCCCTCGGATTTTTGGCAAGCGAAAGGGTGAGAGAAAACGGCGATTTGAATGCCGGACTTCTAGATCAGCGCATGGCTCTGCAATGGGTGCAGGAACACATCAGAAAGGTAGTATCGCCCCTCTGTCAAGCATTCTGCGTCTTTGACGTTCCCATCTAACGGCTGAGCTTGTCGAATGTAGTTTGGAGGCAATCCCGACCACGTTGTTATTCACGGTTGTTCTGCTGGCGCTGGCTCAGTTGCATACCATCTCGCTGCCTACGGAGGCAGGGATGACCACCTGTTCAAAGGGGTCATTGCGCAGTCCCCTTTCTGGCCACTCCAAAGAACTGTCACAGAAACGGAGTGGCAGTTCGATCGGTTTGTGGTCGACGCTGGATGTGTCAACGCATCCGATGCACTGGCTTGTCTCCGTTCCATTGACATAAACAAGATCCAAGCCGCGAACGTAAGGTCGCCACTGCCGAATACCACGGATACCCCTCTCGTACGCTGGTATTTCCTGCCCGTGATCGACGGCGATCTTATAGTCGACCGCCTCTACAAACTCTTTGACACCGGCCGGTTCATCCGGGTCCCGGTCATGGTGGGCCACGACACTGATGAAGGATCGGTTTTCGCTTTCAATGCATCCACCAAAGCCGACGTGTCTCGGTTCTTCAAGAACTACTACCCCAATGTGAAGAAACATCAGCTGGAGCTCATAAACCACCTGTACGGGAAATTGAATCCTCAGCCTCACCACGCCGAATACTTCCCGTCTGCCTCCGCAGCGTACGGAGACGCAACCTTTGTCTGTCCGGGTAATTTTATGGCATCTAGCATCATCAAACACGCCTCTCCTCACTCCGTCTGGAACTACCGGGTCAACGTGCAGGATAAGCTGAGCCTGTCCCTCGGGTTGGGCGTTCCCCACACGATTGAAACACCAGCCATCTTCGGCCCTGGGTCCACGGGCATCGCGTATTCGTTCGACACTTATAATGCAGCCATCGTGCCATTTTTCATGCATTATTGGCTGAGCTTTGTGCATTGTCTGGACCCGAACCCTCGTCGATACCGCCATGCACCGCAATGGCACCCCTGGGGCAGCGGAGGTGGAAGTGGTGGAGGTGGTGAAGGGAGGCGGCTACGACTGGAAACCAACCACACCGCCATGGAAGAAGTGCCGGCAGAATCCATCACCAAATGCCGGTTCTGGCAGGCGGCGAGTACCGCCATGCAGGTTTAGCGGGTCTGTGTGGTTTGTGTGGTTTGTGTGGTTTGTGTGGTTTGCCGACGGAGGTCGGGAGTCCGGATCTGGAATAGCGCACACGGTCGGAATGCCTAATGAGGCAGGCCGCCAACTGGCTGTCTTGGGTAGTTTGTTTTTGGACGGTGCTGAGTGGTTGCACGTTACAATATTGCATGTCCTGCAGAGTGCGCAAGTTCTCTAAATCCTGGCATGGGTTCTGTTCGTTCTTGATGTTTACTTGTTTAGTTTGTTGAGGTTTGTACATTCACCACATTTTCGCCTGTGCCTTGTAACGGCTGAAACATATCTTGGTCCCCGCTTCCTCATTTTGAGGGTGTGAAGTTGGCAATGCTGACTTTTATTTCCCGCAGATCCTGTGGTCCATGTACAATGTACTTTCAATATTTTGATTTGTATAGCCCCCCATCTAGGCAACAAGTGGCTGCTGAGCATTCTCCGCGCTGTTCAGGAAACTCAAAAAGCAATTCCAGCCTACATACCATTAGTTCATGGTCACACAAGGAAAGGAAGAAAAGGAAAAGAAAAGACGCAGAGAGAAAAGAGAGAAGAGGAAAGGCAAGACCATAGTGTGGATTATGGGTGCTAGGAAGACAAGCATACCGATATTAAACACATTGACACTTAGCACTCGGTATTGCAACGGCACGAGGGAGAGATTCAACCCCTGCAGAACAGGCCAAATGGTCCAGTTGGCACGCAGTGCTTCCCAGTATGTCCTCTGCAGCTTCTCTTTGGGGTCGCTGCCCTCCATAATAGACATGCTGGACAAGAAAACACCGATCATTGTGGGTGCACAGAGCAGCTGGTCGGCGGCGACTCGGGCAGCTAGCGTTTTGGGAACGGTGGAAAGCTTGATTCTGTTTTGAAGAAATTGAAACCATTTTGTAGCAACTGGACCAAATACAGCTCGGAGACTTTCAGTAATGGTGGTTTCAATTGTGTAAGATGGACTTACCTCCTCCATAAAACGCCATGCGCGCAGTGCGTGTCATATCATGGCGGGTGAGGCCTCTCTTTTCCACGCCTTGCTGAGCGAGGCCATCACCTACGGCGAAGAGACACTTCCATGTATACCAATCAGCTAGTGAGTATAATGGGACTAAGCTAGAAACGTACCGCTGTGGTTAGACTCTGCGTCAGAATCGGACGCTGCGCGAGGCTTCTTTGGTACCTGCCACTGTCAACATTGTCGCGAAGTACATTACATTGTGCCTACCAGGTAAACATTTCGATGTAAAATAAGCCCCCCGTCAGAAAAATATTTAACTTGCCAGGGGTTCTGGAATAGTGAAAGATTTTGCTCTGCTCGCATGCAAGGGCGTTTCTATGTCGGGAAGCTACCAGATTAGGAAACCTAACCGCCGTCACGCAGAAAAGGGGAGAACGTCACGTTTGAGAGGTACATTATCACTTTACTGGACAAACTCAAGATAGTAGCTGTCGTTCCAACCTCTTCAGATATTCCTACGAGGTATGTATCTTGCTGTGCCTGTACCATTTGCTGTCTAAGGCCGGTCAAGTCTCGACAAGCTAGCTCATATCGCCTGAGATACTCAATAAGTGCTGTGCCCTCTTGCTGAGAGGGAGATAGGCACAGAGCACCCCACCGATATTAGCTCCAGTAAGTCTTTGTAAGTTCTCAATTAGAAGGTGAATGCCGTCGTCCTAGATGGCAACGTCGCCCGGATCTCTAACACGGAATGTACATGTATCAATGCACGACCGCGCCCTTGCTGGGGGGCTACTTAGGGTTAGGGTTGCCCTTAACGGAAGCCATTCTGCTATTCCAACAAATGAGGAATGAATTGACAGATAAATGGAGTTTCTCAAAGGCGTGCAAGGAGCTGCACAGCATGTCTACTAGTTACAGCTCTCACGGTGTCATTCTAAGCGAGCCTTTGCTCCTAATTGCCCTACACTTGCGATAAGCTGCACCGTCTGGTGCAGCACATATTCCAGAGGCGGCCTGACGACCTGAGTGCCGCTGATCACCTCATTCGACCTGTGGTTTTGTTACCAAGGACAGTATGCTGCCCGAATTTGTGACGAGTCCCGACGTGCAATCCAGTCCCTGAGACGGTTCGAAGCCACGATTCATCACCGTAGTCGTCCATATATGTAAGTGATGTGTTGAGGAGGATTGAAATGAGAAGCCTCATTTTTGGGTTTGGGCATCGAGGCTAGTCGCTCGCAGGAATGAGCCGTCGATCCTCGGCGATGATCGGAATCAAATCCCAGCCGTGGATAGCAAGGTAGAATCGGAGCTTGTAAGCAGGTGGAAGTTAAATTAACCCAGAATTTAAGTGAGGCGATTAGGGTTCGGCAGCAAAGGTCGCTGGGTGACCATTCGACAAGGAGGCCATTCGTATGGGGGAAGAAACAGAGCCACAACCGTCGATCTGAGAAAATCCAGCGAGCCGACAAGGACAAGGACAACGACGCCGACCCTGAAGCTAGCTGGATCTGTCATTGTTGTTATTATTGCGCTCAGGGGCTGACGTTCTGTGGCTTTACGACCCCCACTGCGATCGAAAAGGCGCAGACTCGCTTATCGAAGGATTTATCTTGCACTAAATATAGGCAACCCCCTAATGGACTTGGCGATCGTGTCCAGCACGGCAATCACTTGCTCAGGACGGTATCTACAATTCTACGGAGCGATGCGCATGATCATCGAAGGAATGATAATGCTCTGCCGAGTAATCGATAGCCGGAATCCCTCGAACCAGGAGCGACGAGTGTCATGACCAAAAGAGGTCCTAGCAGGTCGCCACTGGCATGATCGCATATTCCGAATTAGACAGAGTGGAGATGCGCTTGTATTAGAATTCGCCATCCGCTAACAGTACCAAGGATCATGCAAACGAGCCCAGCGGCTGGTAAATTGGGACTCTTTGTCCCTGCGCCCCAGCCGGTAATGAGGGGTGGAAAATGCCCGGGACCCCTGCATCTGAGGATATCATGAAAGAATGACCTGCAGGGAAGAGCAAGAGCACGCTAGGGCACAGCGGCCATATTCCGGGTTCACTTGCGAAAAAAGCGGTTCTTTGTGCATTCGTGGATCGGATCTCGTGTTGCTATATAGCGACTCCACATCGGCCCAACTCTCGACCGTGAATGCGAAGTCTAACGCAGTCTAACGCTGAACCCCAGACGGATCGGAGACATCAAGTACGTATCGCATCTCCACTATTCGGTCGCCACTGTCCAGTCAGATGGTGATACCGCTTTGCCAGTTGCTGTTGGCGCTGACGCTGTCAATTAATTGCTCCTGAGGTAAATCGAATCGGAACCGCCGGTCCAAAGTCCGTCGCGGTCGAAGACCGAAATTCCAGCGCCTCTTCTAGGCCTGCTTTACGAACTCCTGTCGCACTCGAGCAGTAAAGATCGCCATGAGGCCGTTACGGTCCCGATCAGTTCGGCCTGATCCACCAGAGCTGCATCCTGGAGGGTATGATGTTTCCACTATAGCCCAAATCCGCCTTCACCCCTGGATCGTAGGCTCTTAGCTGTATTCCGTACTCCGTAGCCGAGGTCGGGCTGGCCAAAAAGCTACCAGAGAGCGCAGTAGTGAGGCGACGGATGTTTTGGATCTCTTCTTTAAGCTTTGCCTCGATGTGGGGGAGCGATGGATCAGTCCCTCGTTCCCAACAGAATGGATTCCAAGCATACCTTCCTGCCATGCAGATATAGAAAACGGGTCTGCCCACCGTGTTGGGCTTGGCCCGTCCGATCCTTCGTGCTCCTTTTCCTAGCAACAATCGGGAGCACCTTACGATTTGATGCCTAAGATCTCAGAGCTGCAACTCGACATTGCGCTGAAAACTCGGACACCTCCTGCTATAGGCACCCCGACATCACCACTTCTGCTCAATGTGCTATGGCTGAACTCGGGTTTTACAAAAACGACTCGTTTCTAACTGAGCAATGGGCGGAATTCGGCGTCAGCGTAGCCATAATCTTTGTGCGGCTTGGGGTGCGCCTCCGAATGGTCGGGGCGCGAGGGTTTCAAGGTGATGACTATCTTGCTTTCCTAGTACGGCCCTCACATTCATTGATTTATTGATTTACCGTGCTTCCTGCTAAATCCCCTGGAAGGCTCTAGCCCTACTTACGATGGACGGCGTCACGGTTCACTTTGCATGTACGTTCTTCGAACAACGACAACGCTCAAGCATACTAACGACCGGAAAGATGAACGAGGGACAAGTCTTGATGTACCAAGCGACATACTGCCAAATCTCACGCCCGCCCAGCATCGTTCCATCGAGTCTGGAATGAAATTTGAATTAGCGGCCTGGTATTCATATACAGCATTGATTTGGGTTATGAAGGGCAAGATGCTGTTTCTCTAGTAAGTCCGTGCTGTCCGCAGGCGCCTAGAATACCCATTAACGCTGAATGATTTAGCAAGAGATTGACATTAGGTCTGTGGCAATCGAAAGCCATTAACTACCTGGCGGTTCTATGTGCCTTGACCTATGTGGCAGTTTTCCTAACCGTGACGTTGGGATGTCGACCGTACGCTGTGCCCGATGCCCGTTGCATCTCCAGGCTAATCGCATTCTAGCATGTCCGACAATTGGAGAGTATATCCTCCGCCACCGCGTATGTGTTCCTGCCACAATCTTGGATATTACTTACTGACTAACTGTTGACAGGCGAGTGTGGGTTCCATTATACAAACGTTATCGTGACATGTGTTTTTAATGTCTTGTGAGTATGCTGTAGGTCTGTCTTCGAGTTTCTGGCTAACCGGATAATAGAACCGATATGGCATTGTGAGGCAATCGAGCCAGAACGTCAACCCTTCCTTTACGCTAATAGCTTTATAGACTCTTCATTCCCTTCCCCCTCTTATGGCGTGTTAAAACATCTCTCTCACGGTAGCTGATCCCCCTCCTCCCTCTAGTCACCTACAGAGCACCTGCTAACATTTGTATCGATTGGCAGCAAAATCATCATCGGCATGTTCCTCAGTTCCGGCATCTTCGTCATCGCCGCCTCCATCATTCGCACCACCCTGACTCTCGGGTCCGAACCGTCCACTATAAACCTTAACCGCTGGGGCATCCGCGAGACGGTCGTGGGGGTGGCGACCGTGAACCTCCCCATCCTACGACCCCTATTCACGAAGCGGTTCTGGATCCCCGGGATGCCGGGCGGCAGTTCCAGCGGAAACAATTACTACGGACACCACGCCAGTTCTGGGAATTACAACCTAACGGCGCGGTCGAGGAAAACGGCCCGGAATGATAGCACGACGGGAATCAACATGGCGAGTGAAGATGGAAAGGACGATAACGGCGTGTATGTCAGTACGACGTATAACGTGCACGTAGAGAACCGGGGGATACCAGAGGCAGAGCCTGCAGATGGGCAGAGACTAGGGCTAAACCCGAGCAGCGTGTGGGAGATCGATAAGAAGTCGATGGTCTAAACGTTTCCCCGGGGCCGGACCTTAATACATAGAGAGACATCTTTCCAGCAGGTGGTTTACTCGATATTGAAACCGTTAATTAGAGACAAAGAATAGAGCATGTGTGTACCGTCTCCTAGTATCCAAATCGATTTTCATTCTCGCCATACAATGCCAGCAGCCAAAGGGAGGCAGGGGAAATCATGACAGTGGTGGATGCAAGAAGAATGGCTGACCCGCGGCAGAGTCGGATGCGACGCGCCACATGCTACGAGGTCGAACTATATCCTAGTCTCGATAACAATAGTCGAGATTATCTCCGAGGAAATGGATTGCTATACAAGGTCGCATCAGCCCAGTGACTTTCGGCCGTTTTCAGCGACGGATCCGTAACCGCGAAAAATTAGGACGGTGAGTTCGTACGAGGACAAGAATGCTGACACTGGCTAATGACGCATATATCCGAACTAAGGAACTCAAGAAGCCAAGCAGCTAAGTCAGGTCCCCTGCATCCATCTGGACCGAAGCAGGAGGCCGAAGATTGGCCGCTGCCACCGCGAGGCAATTCGGACCCGGCCGGGTGTATCAGCCCCGAGGCA
Source organism: Aspergillus bridgeri (assembly GCA_027569665.1). Lineage (NCBI taxonomy): Eukaryota > Fungi > Ascomycota > Eurotiomycetes > Eurotiales > Aspergillaceae > Aspergillus > Aspergillus bridgeri. The sequence continues at coordinate 28,254 of JAPDKQ010000149.1, read as the reverse complement.
GCCAATTCGCTGGGGACGATGAGATGGAAGGCGTCGAAGGCGTCGAAGGCGGCGCCACACCGATAGCCGCGAGCATTCCAACGGATGCAAGGATCCGTTGACGTCTGTGGGGCTGGCAGTGGATGGACAGAGAGAGCCAGACAGGCTGCTATCCATAATGAGCGTAGATTAATCCCCGCAGCACTCGGACTCTCTGCCAGTCCCATGTGATCCCAGCAGAGTCAGACCATGGAGGGATTTGATCCCAGTTGCAGCGCGAGGGTGACATTGGACCGCCGAATGATCGCAGGATGAGAAATGATGACGCAGAGATAGGGCAACGCGCGCACGTGATTGGCCGCCACTCCGCCGATCGCCGGGGCCAAGGAGCGACGCAGTGCTTCGTGGTGCTTCGTGGTGCTTGGGCGCACTTGGCTGGCTTGGAAACGGTCTTGAATCCCCAGGTGGAGAAGGGTGGTCGTGCTCTCTTCCTGCATCTGGAGAAGGATTCTTCCCCACGGGGTTCTGCCTGGGGGAATCGGTCCTTATCCCCCCCGCGACTGACTTGTCAGTCAGAGCGCCGTTCCATGGCCGGTCAGATCTGACTAGTTCTTTACAGGAGATGGATGCACTGGACCCCTCAGCCTGAGCCAGTGTTTTCCCACGACAGAAAGCCATAGCGGAGATGACGGAAGAGGATGGCCATCCCCGCCGGTGGCTTACTGCATTATGCCTTCTTTTGGTCAATTTGCCGGGATAGCCCATGCACCGGCCAACTCTAGCGATTCCTTTCAGCCTTTCACGGCTTAGAGTGGCTGCAGCCTGAACCGCGTGAGATGTGGTAGGACATGGCACGACTGGTGTGACCCTATCTATGCCTGCCTATCCCAGTCCCAGGACTGGGCGGATTCCATGGATCACCGCGTGGGAGATCGGGGAGCGCGAGGCTGCGTCTCCGGGGTTTGTATAAGACGTACAAACGACCCCGCGCACCGTTGGGCCTGGAGGTCATTCTCCCATTAAGACGAATTATGCTGCTAGCCTCGAGACCCCAAATCGGTGAAAGGATCCGGGTTTCTGTCTTCCGTTTCTTGTCGATCATATAGCTATATAATTGCCCGTGCCCCTGAACATATTCTCCGAGTATTATTCTTTCCTAGAAACTGGCCACCATGAAAGACGAACACTCGGCTTCGTCCAACGACGAGAAGATCGAGCGTGTAAGCGAAAGCCCGCCGCGTGCCGAACACGTTCATGATGCAAAAGAGCGGGATAGCATTTACGACATCGAGGGCCGCTCCAGTGCCCAGATGACTGCCGTGTTTGAGAACCCTTTGGCCGGGATTCCACGGGAACAGCTGTTCGAGGATGTCGATAAATTTTGCACTCAATACGGCCTGGAGGAGTATCGGGAGACTTTCCGGAAAGGGGCTCTCGTTTCGCAGAATCCTCACGCTGCTCAAAGCCTTTCGGAGCTGACCGAGGAGGAGAAGAAGATCCTCGAGCGCGAAGTGACGCACAAATGGTCTCAGCCGTGGCAGCTTTACTTCATGGCCTGTAAGTAATGTGGGTGCCTCCTTACGAGCGAGCTAACGTGCCGACAGCCATGTGTTCGCTCGCTGCTGCCGTGCAAGGCATGGATGAGACGGTCAATAACGGGGCCCAGGCCATCTATCTTACTGTAAGCATGGAAGGATCAGTGAATAGGTTCCACATCTAACAGAATGTTCAGGAACTTGGTATCAAAAGTGACCGTTTCTCTGAAAAAATGCAAAACTACCTCACCGGACTCGTGGTGGGCGCACCGTACCTTGCGTGCGCCATCCTGGGATGCTGGCTAACGGAACCCATGAACCGGTATTTCGCCCGTCGCGGGACCATCTTCATATCGTGCTTCATCGCCGCCGTGGCATCCATCTGGGAGGGCGTGGCCAATTCATGGGTGAACCTCTTCATCGCCCGCTTCGTCCTCGGCCTGGGGATCGGGTCCAAGTCCTCGACTGTACCAGTCTACGCCGCGGAGTGTTCCCCAGCCCCCATCCGAGGCGCCTTGGTCATGATGTGGCAGATGTGGACGGCGTTCGGAATCATGTTAGGAAACATCATGGGGGTAGCATTCATGGGCCTACCGAACAATCTTTCCTGGCGACTGATGCTCGGATCGACGGTGGTCCTGCCAATCGTCGTCTGTGCACAGGTCTACCTGTGCCCCGAGTCCCCTCGATGGCTGATTGAGCACAATAAAATCGACAAGGCGTTCAAAGCGTTCCGGACTCTGCGACCGTCGGACCTGCAGGCCGCCCGGGATTTGTACTATGCGTATGTGGGTGTCGAGCTGGAACGCAAGGTCAACAAGGGCAAGAACTTCTTCACCATGTTCCTGGAACTGTTCACGGTGCCTCGAAATGCGCGAGCAACGTTGGCTAGCTGGATCGTCATGTTCCTGCAGCAGGTGAGAATCTCTCAACACCCCACAACTCCCCTTATCCTCTCTGACATACTTCCAGTTCTGCGGTGTCAATGTAATCGCCTACTACTCGACCACCATTTTCACCGACTCAGGCTACACGACCCAGCAAGCGCTTCTCGCATCCATGGGCACTGGCATCCTCAACTGGGTCTTTGCGTTGCCGGCCTTCTTCACAATCGACACCTGGGGCAGACGCAATCTCCTGCTATTCACCTTCCCCTTCCTTGCAATCTGCCTCTTCTGGGCCGGCTTCTCCTTCTGGATCGAAGAAGACATCGCCCACAGCAAGAAGCGAGTCGCGATGGTCACCACGGGGATGTACCTATTCGAGGTATTCTACTCGCCTGGCGAGGGTCCCGTGCCGTTCACCTACTCAGCCGAGGCATTCCCACTGCACGTCCGGGAGGTCGGCATGTCGTGGGCGACGGCGACGACGTGGTGTTTCAACTTTATCCTGTCGTTCTCATGGGAACCTTTGAAGACGGCGTTTAAGCCGCAGGGGGCGTTTGCGTGGTACGCGGCGTGGTGTCTGATCGGGTGGGTGCTGGTGTTGTTGTTTGTGCCAGAGACGAAGTGTAAGTTGTCCTCTTCCTGGTAGCACTCTTCGTGTCCCATGAAGCTAACGGTTGTAGCTCTTACGTTGGAGGAACTCGACCAGGTGTTCTCGGTCCCCACGCGTAAGCATGCCATGTATCAGCTCAGGAACGCGGTGTGGCATTTCAGAGTGTGGGTGCTGCGTCAGAAGCTGGAGCCGATGCCCAAGCTGTACAAGTCGGCGGGACATCTGACGGGGCAGGTGGAGGAGTAAGAAGGGAATAGGCTAGTTAGGTAGGATCGATTGCTGTAGGTTGGTTTGGTCAGTTAATTGGCAGTAGGAATCTCAAACACCTATATGGGTCAGTTAATGTAAGTCAGGGTGAAGTGAATAAGGCGAACTGAAGTATAATGCAATGTTTCAATGAACTATAAACCTCTAGGGACCGTCACAGGATATCAATTAACTACAAAATACAATCGCTATGCAAGTCTCCAGACGACCTCCAACACGCGCGGCCGCAAATTCAACTCCGGCGGCGGATCATCAACGTACAGCTGTCGTACGCGCCCATTTTCGTTCACGGCGCTGCGCATCCGAAAGGAAATCTTATCGGCGTCCCTGGGACGCAAAGGCCCCAGACTGAAGGCAAAACCCTCGTCACGGGCCCAATCACTGTCGTCGAACGTCTGCTCCATGGAGATCATGTCGTCCATCGGCTCAGAATACTTGATGACCGAGAAGCCGTTGACGAAGAACGAGTCTTCGGCGATACGCCATCGTTTCAACTGGCAGTCGTCGCCGCAGATGGCAGCGACCTTGTGCATGGCGACCACGTCGACGTCGAACCACGACTTCCAGTGATGCAGCGATAGAGGCAACGGCCGGCCGGCCTCGAAGAACCCGGAGACGTCGTCGCGCATGTCCAGTTGGAACAGCCCGCGGTCCCAGGTGAGTTTGGTGTTTGTGTTGTGGTAGATGCAGCGAGCCACCCGTTTATCGCCCATGTCCTTGTATTCGTAGCAATCGTCAAACACCTTGTCGATGTCCTCCAGCAACGGCATCGAGAGGAAGACTCCGGCGCCTCCGTAGCCCATGTACGAGAAGGTGCCCATCTGGGCGAAGTTCTCGGTCGGGGCGCCAATGTAGTAGGGTTTCGAATGGTCGTAGGTCGCGAGCTTCTTGACGAGGTTCGCCATGGACGGGAAAAAGGTGTCGTCGTCGATGATGACCCCCCATCGGGTCTTCTCGTCGCGGTTCCGCAGCAAAACCCGGGTCAGGGAGAAGTATCGGTCCAGAAGTTCCTCGGACGAAGGTATGATGGTGAGGTTGATCTCCATGGAGGCGGCCCGTTGCAGGACGCGGTTCTTCTCGCTCGAGGACACGTTGTCGACCAAGGCGAAGATGCGGACCTTCGTGCCGCCGGCCCAGACGGCAAAAGCGTCCAGCGAGTCGTTCAAGCGCTCCAGGGAGGTAGCGACGCCGACGGCCAGATGCGAGGCATCCACCCGCGGAGTCGCGACGGGCACGGAAATCGACACGGTCGGAGCACATTGCTCTCGCGGCAGCGGCTTCCGAGCATCTTGGGTATTATCCAGCCTCACGGTCTGCCAGGTAGGAAGGGGAACGTCCAGCGTATCGGCGAAACCGCGGAAGGCGGACGAGGGCACGGCGAGGATCTCCCAGCGGGCATACTCGACGGAGGCATCGAAGCCGTAGGAGCGCAGCCGGGCGAGGTCTACATCGCAGGCGGCATAGTCGGCAGCCGGCGGAGGAATGGCAGACGAGGAGAGGGTCGTGTTGCTGGCGTGGCGGGCGCTGGGCAGAGAGTAGAAGAGCCAGGCCAGCAGCAGGAGGGTGGCAACGACGTATCTCACGGGATGGCGGAATCGAAGGACACGACGGGGTTGCATGTTGTACCGGACATAGTAGCACAACAAGAAGATCAGGACAGATCAGATCAGATCAAGAAGGTCGGATGGGATGGCATGGGATGGAAGTGGAGAGGAACCAGAACCAACGCTGGGAGCGAAGACGGGCGGTTTCAGGTGATCGGCACGTGTCGGCGCGGCCTGATTGGTGCCTGGGGGCCACGGGTCCACCGGGAAACGCGCGGCGCCCGCGGGAGACGCCGCGTAGGGCTGGTTTTGGTTTTTGGGTTGCATGGTGTACTCTGTACTGCGTACAGCGGAGGGTGACTGGAAGAGTGTAAGAGTAAGGTAAGGTGGCCTGAAGCAAGGCTCGGCTTATTGCGCTCCAACGTATCGCCCAGCCTGCATAAGTCAGCTGATCCTCTGTGCACATCGGGGTTGTGCGCATAAATGGCCCCTCCGACCAATCGGGAAATTACAGGCCGCAGACGCCCCGCCCGGCTGCCCAATCAGCCTGTCTCCCTGGCGAGTCTAGACCCCAAACAGTCTCCATCGACGTCATGTCAACATGCTTCCTCTTTCGTCGATCCCTTGCAGCGCGGCTATGATTATTATTGTTCTGGGTCGAGATGATCATAGTACTACAGAGTAAGCAAATAGAGTCAGGTCTTACTCCGTGCAGCGGGGACCGAACCTCATTATCTCATATCGGGTCAGCTGCCACAGATTGTGTTTCAACCATTATCCTCATCCATCCGACATGGTCGGAATATGAAACAAGCCTATATTTTCAACCCCACAGGAACCCCGCCGCTATGAAGACGATAGCTTATGGAGGACACGTCCGCTTGTGAGCAACGAAGTCGTGATGGAAGCTCTGGAAATGATAATGCAAACAATCAATACAGAGTATTCATCCTCGCTATCCCTTGCTTCCTGGTCACCTTATGCGCGTCACTTTGAACCAATCCGGCTAGTCAATGTACTAATCAAGCACCTTGTTACGATGGCAATCGCCTTCACAGGTGGAGATGCTGCCGTCAAATTGTCCCTACACCCGAAGCTCTCAAGCCCCTGGAGTTCTCAACCCCGACTTGATATTCCCGGAAGTTAGGTCCGTTGATACAGATGGGTGGCATGCTTGAAAGTGCGGACAGCTGAAGAGGACTAGATCTGCTGCACGGTCTTTGGGAGGGCCTCAAAATGCCTGACTGGTTTCGGCAGCCAAACCTAACTGATGTCGCACGCGAGGCCTTGTGCCTTCCAGTCAACTATCTTACGAACGTGGACCGGGCCGATCACAGTCACACCAAGGATTTATGTACCTTTGAATGCCGAACAGGGAAGAGCGTATATTGGCAATGTTTAGTCTTTTGTGTAAATTGGAGTCCAGTGCTCACAGATAAGTTGGCACCTGGTGTTCAGTGTAGTCCGGAATCGACCTCGACACAAGTATCAACTTCTAAGGCTGGTTTAATTCTCCTACTTAAAGTGACAGGGGCTATACACGACTATGTACTATCATTATTTCGTAGCAATGGGGTCCATCTCCGGTCAAAGCATTCCATGGTGGCGGAAAGACTTTCTCTAGTAGACTTAGTCTGTACATGGTAAACCCATCAGATATAAATACGCAGTTCTTGAATGACTGACCATTCCGTGCGCCGTAATATGTAAACATGCTGACTTCTTACCAACACCGAACGTATTAACTCGTAGACGTTGTAAAAGACAAAGAAACCACCCTTATATACACTCTAGTGGAAGGACTATCAATCCTCCCAATCTAAAATCGCCGAATCGACCTGCGTGTGGGTTTCTGGACCCCTATTATCGGTCCACGAAACCCTCGACGCATTTTCATGCACTCCACTGTTCATATCGCAATTAATCGGCTGGCCTGCAATATAATTCTGGTATGAGTAGACCACTCCGCTACACAACTTGTTGAAGGGGACTTCCGCCGATTCTCCGCCCATCGCATTAGCAATCACATAGTTGAGCGTTGCACAGGCCTTAATGCATTCCTGAAGACTCCGCAAACCTTTCAACTGGCCTAGCTTGGTGATCTGCGGATTGTTGAACGACATGCTGTCGGGGATGTTTTCGTAGCAGTGGATCTTGTATTTCAGGGTGCGATTGCTGACGGTGAACGGGCTGGAATCGTCGGCCGGATTGTTGGGCGTGTAATACTGATTGTCCGTTGCATTGCAACCAGAGTTCAGTAAACCGTATGGCTTACTACCTGTGCTGGTCGAACTTTCACCGGCCGTGGTCACCGTCGCTGTCGACGAAGAGGAAGTATCCGCAGCGGTGCTTGTCGGCGCCGTGCTGCTCTCAGCCGGTAGCGAGGAAGAGTTCGCATTACTTGAGTGAATTAGTGAGGCTTCATACACTTGAATCATGGCAACATGAATGTGCCGGGCAAACAGCGTACCTTTTCTGACTGGCCAACCCGCCCCCAACGCCGGCTCCTATTCCCGCCGCAAGGACTATAACCAACGCGACGACGATCCAAAATATTTTCGGCGTTAATCCGCATATCCTCCGTTTGCCTCCACTGCCTGCCTCGTACCTAGCCTCTGTGTACTGTGGCCGGTTGGCATTGTACGCGATCTTCTGCGTATCCTTATCGTTAATAACCTCAATACCACTGTGGTAAGGCACGACTTCAGGCGCAGAACTCCAGATGTGATCTCGGTCCTCCATCAGGAGTGGGTGAAGTGGACAATTGGTTCGATATTAAGAGGCGACTGCGAGTATAATCATTACACAGAACTCCAACGTGTAGGGTAAACAAAAGACTTCAGTAGAACATAAGAAGCGAGATCCGACCCTGGAGATGGTGCCACTATGGCATATTCCCCAACATCTCTAACAAGAACAATCCAGACCGAAGGAACAAAAGTGAGAATCAGAGATTCACCACAGGAAAGCTGACCTCGGGTTATTATTAAGTCATTCAACGGGCCAAAGACTGACTTGACCTACAAGGATTTAAATGAAGAGGGGAATGCCCCAATCACCGAGATATGGGCAACAGCCCACCCCCTCATTAACAAGGCGTTACATTGCATGGCGCTATATTAGTGGAGTTGCATACCTATTTATGCCAATTCCACACCCACTCGAAGCGCCGTTCGGCTTGGCGACTGCACTTGGCCACGATTTACTGCACGCTAGACGTGACAGCGCCAATCTCCAAAGGGCACAATGCCGATCAGAATGCCTTTTGATCGGCTCTCACATTTCTAAAAATGAATATGACGAGTGAAACTAGCCTACAGGGTGCCTTCGGGGCTGATTGGCCCCAGGAATGGCTGGCTCGCATTGGCCAGATTAATCCCTGGCGCTTAACGAATGCGCCACGCCCAGGTTTTCTTTTTGTTGAGCAGGGGTTTGCTGCCACAGGTTAATTTTCGGGTGATTCCGTAGGCAGGATTTTGAATTGATTGTTATGCTCATACGGGGAGTCTGTCACAGGGCAAAAGCCTATCGCTCCAAACGCGCAGATGTATGCTCTGGTCCCTGGCCATTAACAATGTACCCATGTGGCAATGGAAGTACTACCCCAGACCGTGGAGCGAGTACACCGGCCGGCGATGAAAGTGGCAGCTAAGGGCATCGTCATCAATATTGCGAGGGCAGCTGACACGCATATGGTTGGAGTTGACCAAATAAGTGCCCGCTTGAGGCCTCCGGAGAGGGAGAGAAGCCTGCAACGATCAGCACCACGCCAAAGAAGACCATGAGCGGTTCCGATGTGTATGAACCCACCAGTCAGTAGAGACAGAGTGCCACCATACACCTCTTTTAATTTCAGCTTCTACGATGTTATCCTTCAAAAGATCAGGCCTTGCAGAAGTGGCATCGTAGAGATGCAAAGAAAAATCCCGAGCAATGTTGAGCGCGTTACCACTCAGGGCTCGAAACCTGACTGTGAAACTCTCAAAGTTGAAGACGACAAAAGGCAATATTATCATGGCCTGGGTGTCTTCTATAGAGGCTTTTGAGCTCCTATTGGAATGGTCAAGCACATCCAGAACAGCCTTGCTCCACAAAAGCGCACACTGGAAAGCATCCTTCTCATTGCGGAGTATTGTGCCTTATTCAGGCCGAGAGCTTAAGATGATAGCTGTGCTTGCACAAATACTCAGCATCAAAGCGACGTGACTCGGCTCAAGGAGAGCCCAGAGCCCCCCCCAAGCCTAGATTCTTGTACAAATCATCCACAAGCATCCGCACGGACGGGAGATGAGCAATGTGATGTAGATGCGCCACCTGTTGCGTGTATTTATCGAGAAGCCATATTCTTCGATGGCAGCCACACACTCAAGGGCTCCGAATTGATACCGGGGGGTCTCCTATGCTGGAATGGCCTGAAAGGGCCTGATGGACTGTGTGTACGCGAACAGAAGGTTCATTAGAGAGGCCCGACAGCTACTAACATGTTACATCTGAATAGATGAGCAAGAAATGGTTAACCCACCACTGACTGGTCGCGAGGGCCGACTTCTTCCAGCCATTTCGAGTCCCCTTCGGCTTCGGAGACGTACGATGACACGACTGGTAACTGAGAGGCCATGTCCTAATTCGGCGGCCCCCATATTGGGGTTGAAAAATATACTCTTCTAACCTCTGTATCCCGACGGTTCTTCATTACTAGGGCCTAAGGACTGAAGCGTTTGCGGCTGGTGGCACTTTTCATTCATTTCCAGGGACATAGATCAGTTGCGCACAGATAGATCATCATAGAAGGAGATATTAAGCACGCTCACCGATGACGATGATAGTATTGCTTCGTCGAATGACCCCAGCTTTCTTCTGCCATGCTTTGGGCTGACCTTGGGGACGTTCGGTCTCCGGAGCCGATTATAATGTCCCTCCATTTCTGCCGTTGCGGAAGGCCTGCTTCTAGTTTTGCCTTTTACAGCGTCTCCATCCCCAACGGGGCTTCGTTTGCTGACAGGGGTTCGACGGGCATTCTTGCTGACCAGTCTGGGAATTTCAACCTCCGCTTCTTCGTAATCATTTTGTGTATGCTCCTGCAGTCCCGTGAGCTGGGCCTCGGTTCTTTGCAGCAAAATTTTCACAGTCGTAATACTTGCTTATTGGACACCCCAATCAGTGGAATTAGTGGACCTCTTGCTAAGAGACCCCGGGGTGTCTTGCCCTCTCAATATTACTGGCTGCTATGATGTGTGATGGACTGATGGACTGACTTTAGTGTTGTTTGCAAGGCTGCGCCAGAATTGCAACTTGTCAAATTCTATTACGGCCGGGAGTATCTGCCCGTGGCTGGAGATTGGCCAAGGTTTCACAGGCAGTTCCTGGCACGGCTTTTATTAGACCGAGTTGATATAGCCTTCGTTGACCGATATATTATTTAAATTGAAATCCATGCACCAATAGGGCTGTGTTACGGTTATGCCACTGATCTAAGAAGCAGTACTCTGTCGCTATATATCATCCTAAGTTGATCCGGAACAAGACATTTAAATCTTCTATGGCTCTCCTGACCACATAGAGACCTTGAGTAGGATCGGAGGGTTCTCTACCAGCCTTTCTGTCATACCGGAGTGTTGAACCTGTCATATATACGCCAGGAATGGGTGGGTTGTACCAGAACTCCTCAATGGGTGTCTAGGCCGCGGTATAATCTATGGATGAACGCGGAAGCCTGAACTCAGTGCTTTTTGAAATCCCTGTTTCTAAACCACGCTGGGATTGATTTCCCACAGCTAAAACGTGCATTTTCGACCCGAATTATGATTCCGCGAGAGGCACATTCGGGTACCTATTACGAACATAACAATCGCCTTTTTTCGGCGCCTTCTTCCGTTCCTTCACAGCTGGTAGGTTGGTTTGTTATTGGCATCAAAGGCCTATTCGCGCAATAACCCCTGATTCTTTAGGTTATCTGACAGCAGATGAAGGGAGATTGATTTCTGTGAAACCCACTATGCCCACATAATTAGACAGTAATAGACGCACAAGCGTCGAGTGACCGTGATAAATGGGTTAGCCCCGTGTTTCTATGTGTACATAGTATTCCCCTTTGAGGGTGAAGCCAGCACGATGGCAATTGTTTCTTAAAGCCCCGAGTATCCTTGGATTTATGCGACACAGAGGCTGTATGGCTGCACTTACGTGTGCTGCAGATAGTCAAAAGAATACCAGCGGAGAAGAAATATCCCGGATATGCCGAGACCACACAGGACTACAAGAAACCTAGGATGGATACGAATGATGGTAACACAAATCCAGACTGTATGGCCTTCAAACCTATCAGTCAGGTTGCACAATTACGAGGCTACACTTTCGACAAAAGGGGGGCTGGAAGCTGACACCGGTATATATCAGGATGAGGAAACGGTTTTGAACCAAAAGTTTATGTCCCCTGATATCCCGGTCGGATTACCTGAGAAAACGACAACAAACCAGAGATCACTACAAAGCTGCCATGAGAGACTTGGTGCTTAACCCTTTGACGCTTGATAGTATGAGCTTTTCTACCACCTACCTCTTTCTGGAGACTGGTGTCACTAAAGATGACGTTGCTTTTTAGAATTCCAAATATATGTGGTAGCACTTTGTCTGTCCCTTCTGTCGGCATTTTATATTTTCTACACGAAGGATCCATATAACCTCAAGCGGATTCCAACCCTCAGACGCTCGCGCATACTCGACGCTTATCGTACAGGTGCATACTGGCGGATTTTCCTGCCAAGACTATTGCCTTATCTTGACGAAGCATACTATGAAGTATGGATCATGATTCACTCTCTGACTATATCTGATAGGGATGTAGTTGACAAGGTGTAGCATAGCAAGAATGGGAGACCATTCAAAGTCTGGATAGCCGGGTTCCAGGCCTGGATGTATGTGCTCCCACCGAGGTACCTCGGGCAAATCAAAAATCAGGGCCTATCAGAACTGAGCTTACGAGACGTAATTGATACTGTACGTCCGAACATTCCAGAGACCTGGCGCGTTGGTTTACTTAACACATCCAGTATGTGGCCCCAAGATTTTCAACCGGGCCTTTCGACACCATGCAAGTTCAGGTGGCGTCGAAACTAATCAACAGGCATCTGGGTAGGTGGAGAATACAATAAATCAGTACCTCAGTGCATGCTGACTGGTGTAGGCGGCATCAAACCTCTGGTTCAAATATGCACAGAGGAGATACTCGCAGAAGAAATAGGGAATCCAACAGAGTGGAAAAGCTTTCATGCCCACACTATTACCACGAAGATAGTCAAGTACGTATCTGGAAGGATGGCTTTCGGTGAAAATCTAGCAGCCAACCCTTCGTTTCTGGATGATATGCAACGGTTTGTCTCCAAGATAAGCCACTATGGCCTCATAATGCGGTGGGTAAAGATACCGATTCTGAAAGATGCCGTGAGATACCTGTTGAATATCAGACATCGGCAAGACCTTGCAGTCGCTACTCGTTATGTGACAGAGGAGATAGAGAAAAGACATCAGATGCAAAAGCGCGTGCGCGATTATGAAAAGCCTGTTGACTGCATTCAATGGGCGATGGACAATGATATTCCAGCTGAATTTAAGACACCAGAGCAGATCGCACATCGACTGTTTCATCTCGGCGCTGGCTTGATTGAGAGTCCTATTCTGGTCCTACTGAACCTCTTATACGACACAATCTCACATGGAGAATGTCTCGAGGAGATACGAACAGAGATCTCTCAGTGTCTTGCAGAGGCTGACGGGGCCTGGAGCGAAGTTGCGATTGGAAAAATGGGAAAGCTGGATTCCTTTATGCACGAAAGCACAAGGCTCACCCCAGGCCTATCTCCTGGTAGGTACGCTAATATTGTGTCAGATACTTCCACTCACTCAGTGTTGTTCAGTTGTAGGATCACGGCTCGTTACGTGCGAAGCGTTCCGGTTTGATGAGAATTTGGTGTTCCCGAAGGGGACTCTAGTCTGTTTTCCGTTGATGCCTATGCAGAAAGACCCGGACATTTTTCCAGAGCCCCGCAAATTTGACGGCCTACGATTCTACAAAATGAGAGACGAAGAGTTGAAGGCCAATATTGAGCCATATATAGGTAGGTGGGCCCCCTATCTCTGCTTAACATTGGCATCGTATCTAAATGTCACGCTAAAAGCCGAATTGAGAACTGGATGGCTTACGTGAGTCAACCAGTAGCTATGCTCGCCATGTTGGCTTTCTGACATAGAAATAGCTTCGGGTATGGCCGACAGGCGTGTCCCGGCCGATTCTACGCCATCGGGCTTCTGAAGACAATCCTGGGGGAGATGCTTCTGCGATACGACATTCGATACGCGGGTGGAGAGAGATCAAGACCAGAGCCATTTGATCTGGAGCCGTCAGTTCTTGCCAATACAACGGTTGACTTGGAATTCAGATGTAGGAAATGAACATGGCCTACCAGCTATAGGGATCTATTTTCTGCTTTGTTAGAGACGAATACATGAGGCCTATGAGGAACGTGACGCTTGGTGGTAGTAATAGAATGTGTTAGTGTTTCTGAAATAATGACTGCTTTGAGTTATACGGAGTAAGGCGCAGAACAGGCAAGTTGACGAATATCTCCACCTGGTGGATCGCATTGTGCATCAAATCGTGTAGATTGCTGCCAAGCCCCGAGCAGAATGAGTCACGCCAAACACGCTGAAGACGCCGAGGGTCCAAAGGAATACGAGCCAGCCCGCAAATTTCCGCAGGCGAGTGGTCTTATAAACTGTGTGGCATCCTGTTCAACATCTTTGAATTTCCAATTCTATTTCATCAAGCCCAATTTTCACTATGTCGCTTTCCACGGAGCCCATAACATGGACGAAAGAGAAATATTTCATATCCACCGACAAGGATCTAATATCTATGTCTGCTCTTAATTCTGCATTTGATTCGGAGATGCTCTACTGGTCAAGGCCATATCCAGAAGATATTCTCAAGAAGATTATAAACAACTCGTTTTGTTTCGGATTGTATAAATCGACCAACAACTCAGCTGCCAACCAAGACTCAAACGTCAATGGCAACAAAGTGCCCCAACAATATGAGCAAATCGGCTTTGCCCGTCTCGTGACGGATTACGTTACGTTCGCATATCTGACGGATCTCTATGTTCTGCCTGAGTATCAAGGCAAGGGACTAGGAGGCTGGCTGATCGACTGCGTCGACGAAGTGGTGAAACCATTACCACATTTCAGATGGATCTTGCTGCGCACTTCGTCGGTCAAAAGTCAAGAGTCCTATAAGCAGAGGATGGGCATGGATGTGTTAGCCTCGCCAGATGCCAGACAAGATCCGGTGATGATGGGGAGGCGAGGGCTAGGTAATATGGCTTGATCTCAGCTCAATAGAGCATTGGTGTTTATCATGCTCTTATTACTATTCTCCGAGCGCATTACTTCCGCCGGGTTAAGCTTCACTAGCAGTCAGTTTCTCTGAGGGGTTCAATTAGATATTCTATCTCCCAAGCCGGTCCAAAAATCCATACGCCGTTTCCGAGAGACAATCAACTTCCATTTGTTCAGCCCACCAGCACATACTTCGCTGACGGTCCAACTTAAACCTCACCTGTCTTTCAGTTCTCCTCAATACAACAGATAGATAGCCACTGTTTAGCAGGCGGTGGTCGTTTACCTCCTCACACCTGTTCCCTCACACCTGTTCCCTCACTTCCTGATTACCACTACCTGCACACCTGCATCTCTTATCCGTTCAACGCACCTGATAATATCTTCTCGTGGCGATCTCCTTTGGGGCCCAGCTTCAATCGTACTCCCTGTGCTTCACTGCTGCTTCACTGCAAACTTAAACAGCCTTTCATCCCACTGCTGAAATTCCACTCCATCCCGAATCCCCAGTGCTATGGCGGATCTCAAGACCAGCCAAGCACCGCTCGCTGATCCCGCATTGCTGGACAAGATCGATCAGTTATTCGCATGCAGCGTCGGTAAATATGTCGAACTGCCACAGCTCGTTGTGGTCGGTGATCAATCCAGTGGCAAAAGCTCCGTCCTGGAAGGTCTTACCAGGCAGCCTTTTCCTCGGGACAGCGGTCTCTGTACCAGGTTTGCAACGCAGATCATCTTCCGTCGTTCAAAAGGACAGATGAGTCGTAGAATCACTGGATCAATTATCCCAGCACCAAACTCCTCTTCTGATCATGTTGAGAAACTGCGGGGATGGACGATTACCTGTGTCGGTAGCCTGGCCCCGGACGACTTTACTCGAATCATGCAGAAGGTAAGAGAACCTAGCTTTAGGTTTCCAAGCATATTTGTGGATTAATATGAAAACTAGGTCCATGAGCTCATGGGAATCTCATCTCCCGAAAACCCAAGACATTCCACTTTCTCAAAGGACATTTTTCGGTTGGAGATATGCGGACCCGACGAAGACCATTTAAGTGTCATTGACGTTCCAGGGATTTTCATGAATACTACACCCGGTAAGACTACGAGAAAGGACATGGACCTGGTAAAGGAAATGGTACTTGGCTACATGAAAAACCACCGATCCATCATGCTCACCGTAGTGCCGGCAAACGTTGATATTGCCACGCAGCAGATCATTGAGATGGCACGCCAAGTTGATCCAGACGGTGATCGCACCTTGGGAGTTCTCACCAAGCCAGATCTGGTGGACAGCGGAGCGGAGCAAAAGGTCATCGATCTGGTAACTGGAAAGGACATGACTCTGAAGCACGGCTGGATCCTGGTGCGGAATCTGAGCCAGCGCGAGTTATTGGAAAGGACTGTGGATCGTGATACCAAAGAAACTGAGTGGGGTTCTAAACAACCATGGAACTGCATCCCCCCTGATAGATTCGGTATCGCATCGTTGACGGCCAGACTGCGAGAAGCTGTCACTGATAATGCTCGTCGTGCCTTTCCGCTGGTGAGTGCCACGAGGTGACAAATGTCTGGAGCAGGACTGACGCATGTTTCTAGGTTCGTACAGAGATCATGAAGAAGCTTAAGGAATCCAAAGATGAACTTCTCCGTATGGGCGGGGAGAGAGAGACATCTGAGCAGCAGACGAATTATCTTCTCAATATCATGTCGAAGTTTCAGGAGATCACAAACCAAGCCCTGAGTACCCATTACGGTGCCAGTGAGGATTTTGATACTTTCCCGGAGCTCCGTCTTGCCACAATTGCTGTTACTCGCAGCACGCAGTTCAGCGAAGAACTCACGCAGTGGGGCCATGAGTATCAATTCAAAGAGGAGAATGCCGATCTGGAGGAGGGATGGGCTGAGCTCCCCGGCGATATTCTGCAATCACCGCATTCGATTGATACTAGAAAAACCCAAAATATTCCAGCACTTGCAACCATAGTTCCTGAATCTTCTTCGGAACAGTCCCCATCAAGCAGTGACATCCACCAATGGCTGAACCAGCTGTATACTGCATCCAGAGGGTTCGAGATTGGCACCTTCAACGCCAGACTTCTTTCAACAATTATGAAGAAACAATCCGAGAAATGGCCGAGGTTCGCAAGAGGGTACGTCGGTGACATCATAAATCATGTCGATATGTTCATCAAGAAGGCATTACAACTAGCCTGTTCCGACAAAAGAGCTTACGATCAGCTCACAGCAATTTTGTTCAACTGCCTCTGGGATAAGTATCTCGCCGCCTTGAGAAGTGTTGATTTTCTTCTCGAGGTGGAGCGCGAGGGTACGTTGATGACACTCAATCAATATTTCAATGAATCACTGCAGCAGAGGTAATTAATGCAAGCTTATCATGCAGCTAACCTACCGTAAACCTTCATAAACTCGATTCGAATCTAACTTTGTACAGTCGGGAGGATCAGATACAAGCGCAACTTAAGACCAAAACGTTCTGCATCAATGGCTGCGAAGAAGTAGTCAGACTTAGTGACGTCCAACTTCGTCATAGTATGAGCAACACAGAACAAACCATAAGAGATATTCATGACATCCTGCAAGCATACTACAACGTGGCAGTCAAACGTTTTGTCGATAACGTGTGTATGCAATCAATTGATTATTATCTGCTGAATGGGCCAGATTCGCCATTGAAGCTGCTTTCTTCCTCCTTTGTGTCGAGTCTCTCGCCAGCTAAGCTGCAAGAGATTGCTGGCGAGGAGCCTTCTACCCAAAGGAAGCGAGCTCATTTGAAGAAGACGATCAAGGATCTCGAAGCAGGACGTCAAATTCTGCTTTAGCTGCTACTGATGCTTCCAAGTCGCTCTCGTCGCTGCCTATGCTGTAGTGCTTGCGACAAAGAATATCAGGTCATGGGTGCTTAATGCTATACTCATCCTTCTCTGGAAAGGTACCTTTGCACACACATGTGCTGGGTTCCATCGGCATACATAAAAGCGAAGGAAAGCCTTTCTCGAACGTTGCTTGATTTTGCAAAAGTTCCTTCTCAATCGTTCTCTGCATGTCTTTTCTTTGGCTTTCTCTTTCGATTGTTATTTCCATATTCCTTTTAGCGTTGGTAGTACGCTCAAGACAATTCCTGGCCACATCTTTAGTCATATTCCTGCCTTGCTAGACATTATGCGGCTTTGTTACTGCCTTCATATTCGCATTTCTATCCTCAAGTCAACTTTCGGCTCCTGCATGTATTTAGTTGTGGCGTTCATTAGTTAAAACAAAATTTTATTAGCGTGAATGTTCATTTCTCGACATTTGCCGACTAGATCAAAAAGCCTCAGCTGGGCAATAGGTAGCCCTTGTAACGTCTTATGCGTCAATAAAGTTTATGTCAGCTCAAGTTAGATTGAACAGTGTTTATTATATTATTCGAGTAAGAGCATAGATCTGAATGGCTTCCTTGGAATGAATGCAAAACCATTCCAAAGTCATGATCATTGCTTTTTAGAATATATATATCACTAGCTACCCGATGTAAGCAGCACCAGCAATAGAAACATAATGGAGTCTAGGTGCCCAAGTGACTGTCCTTCCCAAGATTCTTTTTTCTACAACAGGCTGGTGCTTATCCGTCGAGTTAGAAACTTGCATATTAAGCGTCTTAATCCCACACAGTAAACATACAAATGAAGCAGCAACATAAAGTCGTAATTGCCACATGCCTGCCGTGTGCATACTGCATCCACAACGTTGTATATCTGTTTCATTCCACCATATAATAGGTGTTCCTGCTCAAGCGTCTCTAGTAGGGCGAGATCGCACCCCTACCTTCACGATCCCGCTCCCTGATCGTCTTCGACGTCTAGCTCGAGGCCTTCAAGCGGGCGTTCGGGTCTTGCACTCATCCACACAGCTCTCGATCTAGTCGATTTGTTTTATCAATTTCTGTGACAGGCCTTAGGTGTTTCCAGCCTCGTTCTATCAAGCGGAAATGACTCGGCGATCAATACCGAGACTTTGTTCGTGTTACTGTGGGACGATATTGTTATGATTGCGACCCCGGAGGTTTCGGATGGATCAGGGGGTAGACAAGCTTCCTGAGGGCCCTTTTGGCTTTTATAACCCATTCAGCGCATGTGAATGGTAGTTCTAGGCCCTGCAGCACATCGTACTACATCGAACTCTCCTTTTCTTACACTTATTATCATCCAACCTCCCGAAGTCCTGAACTGGCCGGCATGTGTCCCAAGAAAATGAGCAAAGGACTGGGGTCCCCGCCATGGGATATCATACTCGAGATTTCATGAGCATGATCTTCTATTACCTTCCAAAGAAGCTTTCAAGGGACCCTGTTATTTTAGGCAAGCAGGTATTATTGGAAGAGTTGGGATCATGGCGATATCATAATATTGCTACCAGATAATATGAAGCTGACCCCACTGGATGACAAGTCTATGGTGTCCACAGACCGTGGGCCAATAAATTTGATCAACTATTTGCATCACTTCGAGAAAAAGGACTGGGCAGGAGCTCTGAAGATGGCTGTCCAGTACGCCGGACCTGTTCTAACAGGACCAGTCAAACGGTGCAATTATTGAATGTCTCTCGTCAGTTATCCGTAGGTATCTTTCCATATAAGAGGATACTGGGACCCCGTACTGGGTCTACTGACCTAGAACAAATATAACAGCCTGACAGATTATGGATCTGAAAGTCCAATCAGTGAGAGTATTTGGGAACCAACAGGGCATGGACGCGTCGCAAGAGAATAGAAGCTCTGGTTAGGCTCAGGATGAACGAGCTGCCAGACTGCCCCGGTATACTTGTTGATACCATAACGGTCAAGTCCTACGATGGGGCAAACATCGTCGTTTTCCGCATCTACCCCAGAGAAGCCCCGATCGGCGAGCCCACTGCGGCCTTCATTTACACCTACGGGGGAGGCATGATCGCCGGGAGTGCTGGTCTATTCATCAAGCACGTTTCCCTTACTGCGCAGGAAACCGGCGCGCAATTCTTCTCAGTCGACTACCGCCGCGCACCAGAGCATCCACACCCTCAGTCCGTCGAAGATGTTTACGCTGCGCTTTGGTGGCTGAGTGACAATGCTGCTCCCTTAAATATCAACCCGAGGCGTATCGGCATTACCGGCGAGTCTGCGGGGGGAGGAATTGCAGCTGCAGTCGCGATCATGGCGCGGGACCGGATGTTATCGCCACCGTTAGCCAAGCAAGTGCTCATCTATCCGATGCTAGACGACCGGAACCTGGCACCCATTCATGGCATCGACTACTAGGCAACTTGGAAAGCGGTCGACAACCTCACGGGGTGGTCGGCTTTGCTTGGCGACCAGGTGGGAACAGCAGAGGTTTCTCCGTACGCCGCGCCTGCACGAGTGAAATCAGTAGCGGGATTGCCGCCCTTGTGTGTCGATGTCGGGGAGCTCGATATATTCAAGATGGAAGCGATAAAGTATATTGCGAGGTTCGCACGCGCAAACATTAGCGCGGAGTTCCACTTGTATGCTGGTCTTCCTCATGGCTGGGAAGGCATCGCGCCGCGCATACCAGCAACTGCAAGGGCAAAGATGAATCGGATCAAAGCTCTATTGGAGGTGTAAGTAATCTCTTGGGAGAGTTTAGTGAAAATTTAGTGGGAATTCCCTGAGTTGCTCGAGACTAAGCATAGTTTATCCACCCAGCCTAACAACCTATGTACAATCAGTTACAAATGTAGATTTTTTGGGAGTACAGGAGGTGTATGATAGTAGACCTACGCATAGAAGGTCAAATTCCGGTGGCAATAGGGCGATGCGTGTGGTGACACCGCGGTTAAGCACCTGCTTACCGTAGGTATCGTTGGCCTGGCAGTGGGAGACTGGTGATCATTTTCTTGACCACTGCGAAGCTTTCCCATTGTTGGAAACCTGGTACGTAACTCAGCGGACGACTATATAAGGACTGGAAGGGCTAAGTCCAGCGATGGTGTGAGCAGTGCATCGTGCGAATATGCTCTCCTCGGATCCGCGATAGAAAAGGCCCTTGAGGTACGCAGGATCGTTGGTCCAACCGGCCGGAACTTGCTCTGGCTAGACACCCCAATATTCATTAGACTGCTACAGATATCGTGCATACACATGATGGCTTACTGAGATTTCCAGAAGGGGCGATAGAAGCGTTCTTGCAGAGATAGAGCTTGATGGGGTAGTGATGATGGTGGATGTGATGGAGGTCGAGGAAGGTGCGAAGTGAAAGGAAGGTTGGAGTGCGGCAGGTGACGAAAGGACAGGATCCCGTGACTTGGCAGAGTATACATACATACATGTGCCGTTCTATAGATATCACGAAATTAGAAACACTTTAACCTCTCGTAGTCACTAGACCGAATTCAATGCCTCTCACGGCAGACAAGGCTACCATTCCAGCTCGGTCCTGTCATACTGGTGAACCCCCGTTCGGTGAAGCAAATACCGTGTACCCTTAACGAAATGCAGTAAAGACTACATAGTCATTCGATCTTCCCCGCCCATCTCATTGTTAAAGTCATCGCTTACATTATTCTACGCGAAGATTGTATTTGGCCAAGATGGGCCTTTTCTGTTGATTTTCAATTCAGTTGACACTAGATAGAATAAAGAGGCCGAATGCCCTAGACATCATGGCAGTTGAACGTCAAATCCTCCGGCTGCAAACGACACAAGTCAGCATCGAAATAGTTCTAGAGCATCTGACGACAGGAAGCTTACCAGCGGGCCGCGCTGAACAAACGGCAGACAGCACTGAAGTGTGTCCTCGGCGGCAGCACAGATTTCCACATCAAATTCATCGTCGACGGTGGTGCCTAAACAATGACCGCATTGTCAGATCCTGCAGGACAGGCCAATGCCAGAGTCACATGCGGATTCTACTTACCATTGCCACAGATGTTGGCCTCGTCGGCAGCATCGACGCCGTACTCCTCGAGGATTTCATTCGGCAGCACGGAGTAGGGCGTCACTCCAGCGCAGCATTTCACGGTCCCAGCGCATGTGGGCAGCTCGGCAGCCACGGCAAGCGATGCAAGGGGAAGGAGGATAGCGAAAACAGATTTCATGTTGTTGTTCGATAGTGCGCAATTCTTGGTAGTACTGTTGATTGAGATTTAGGGGGACCTCAGCTCTTTCAAATAATAAATACTGGCCTGAATGCAAGGGGCGTTGAGCGTAAAATAGTTTATTGCATAGCTGAGCACATTTCCATCCCTTGCTAGTGATTGTTTTGCTTTTTGTGATTAGCCAGAAGGTGGCGTCAAGTCGCCCTTTCAGCTTGGGTTCCTTGTGATTCCAAGTGCAATGCTGGCTTGCTCGCTCTTGATGGGCACATTGTTGGGAGTAGAGGTTTCGCGAATTTTCTGTGTTTTCCTCTGATACTCGTTGAAGCTACAGGGTATTTCCCCTTCCATCCCCAGCTCGAATTCATGGTAATCTTCCGATCGCTGTATCATATTATCACGAACAGGAGAATTAGAAGAAGGAAATTCTAGAATGAAATGATCAAACCAGACTTATGCTGTTCCAGCCGATCCAGGGGTAACGTGGTTATTGCAACTGCAAACCCACCGCAGTGATCTGCAATGCAATGCAGTTGAAGGGGAGAATAGCCGACGCGACTCACACGTTTACACGGTCATCTATCAGCGCCCAAAATGTCTTCCTGCAGGCAGAAGCACCCGGGTAACGAACTCGGGTTCTGGGCTTTTTTATCTTTTTCTTTTTCACCGGGCAGGGAGTAATATAAAAGTATATAGAGTAGGTGCAGCTCAACGTTGGCGTGATTGAGATAGAACATATTTTGGTTTGGCACTCATGTTATCTAGAAATGTAAGAACAAACCAGAGATTCAGAATATCAGCATTAGCTTCATCCATAGTCCATCGAACATATTCTCAACCATGCGGATATAGCCAATGCAAGAAAAAAAACTCCAAGAACGCTTACAGCTTCTCCTTATGTTCCAATCCATCATCAGACAGCACGTTCTCCACCTTCTCACTGGGCGCCTCGCCCAGCAGCGTCAACAAGCCGATATCATGCTCGATCCGCCGCCTCAAGGCCTCGTCCTCAACGGCCATACCCTCGGATCCAAACAATTCGTCCATCTCTTCGAGCGTACGACCTTTCGTTTCGGGAACCAGGAACCAGACGTACAGCACGCCGATGGTGGTGACGCAGCCGAAAAAGATGAACGTGCCGTAGCTAGAGGCTTTGATGAAGGGGGACGTGGATAAGCCGACGGCGAAGTTGTTCAACTATTTGCGATTAGCACGGAATGCTGGAGAGGTTAACGGACGCCTACCCAGTTGCTACTGCCACCAATACTAACTCCCTTGGCTCTCATGCTCAGCGGGAAGACCTCCGATGTGACGATCCACGCGACCGGACCTAGGAGGACTTTAGTATGTCAATTTGAAGCGGACACATCCAGACCTACCCCATGAGTAGGCAAAGTTAATAATGAAGATCCAGACAAAGACAACTGCCACCCAGCCTGCCGCTTTGTGGTTGTCAAAGTCGCCTTGATACGAGCCAATGATACCAGCGACAATGAAATGACACACGGCCATTCCAATACCACCCGCGATCAAGATTTTTTTCCGACCGATATTATCGACCCACAAGACGGCGGGAATGGTGAAGACAAACTCGAAGATGCCCGCAATTCCGGTTGCCAGTAGTGAGGTCGTGTTTTCCCCTAGCTGCAGCTCCTGAAAAATCTGAGGGCTGATTCAAGAATTAGGGTTACGTTTTAGCACAGCGATATCTTCGGACTTACGCATAGTAGTTGATGCTAAAGCTACATTAGTAAAGGAATTATAGATAGATTGAGCACGAGGCATTATGGGATACGGTGGTTCACTCACGCATTAATTCCGTTCCATTGCTGGAAGACCATGACTAGGCACTAATATCCATCCATCAGCGACCAGTTACACCAAACGATGCGATCGACTTACCGCAACAGATGTGCGCTTAAAAAGCGATTTGTCGGTAATCAAGGAGGTGTAGTCATTGACACCAATCATGAACCGACTTTTGAACGAGCCATCCTGGTACTGAGGATATTTCTTTCGAGCGGTTTCCTCTTCAAACATCCGAAGAGCCTTGATCTCCAGGAACTCGACGCGCACCGAGACGTCGTCCACTGAAGCATCACGCAGGCGGGCTAACGTGGTTAGGCACTCCTCTTCCCGCCCTTGGTTCATCAGATGCCGTGGCGACTGGGGCATAAACATCATCATTCCGACGGCAAGAACAAGGGCTGGAAGAATCTGGATGCAAACCGGGATTTCCCATGCGGCGATCGATTGGCTTTCACCGGTGCCCCCAATATAGTTTGTCCCGTATCCGATCTGTAGTCATGGATAAGTACGCTATACGCTGCTAAGATTGCTGGAACTGCACTCACCCAGAAGCTAGTCATGATGCCGAACGTAATTGCCAGCTGCTGGACTGCGACCAAGGAGCCTCGGATTTCGGGAGGAGCCTGAAATCATCAACACGGGGCGAACTTAAGATAGGCTTAACTTCCTACATACCAATTCCGCATTGTACAATGGCACGATCATACTCAAGTTACCGACACCCAAACCCGTAACGAATCTCCCAGCATAGACGTAGTCGGGGTTGACGGTGCACGCTTGCACGATGACACCAACACAGAAGATCACGACGGCGATCACAACAGTAACGCGTCTTCCGACTGCATCGGCAAGGTACCCATTGATCAAGGTCCCCAGCCATGCACCCAACTCGAGGATCGCAGTGAGCATGCCTTGCCTGGTCGAGGGTTCTTCGGCGTAGCCTTGAGTCTATAGCAAGTGAGCGGCGAATGGGAGTAAGAAGGCCGGTCCGTATTTACCGCATTGATGAACGAGCGCATTGTGAGAATCTGGGCAAACATTCCTTGATTATCTGTGTGTATAAGCAGAAGCCGAATGATGGTAATTCATAACCTACATCCATAAACCAGTCCACCAAGAGAGGCAAAAAGAGCGATGCCGAATGTCTTCTTGCTGCTGAGAAGACCGCGCCAACCTACTTTACCGCCAGCGAGCTCTGCTCGTCTAGCCGAAAGGCCCTGACTGGCTGCTCCGCCAGCCATGATGGAATGATATGTTTAAAATAGGGTATATTGGCAAGAACTAAGAAGAAAGAATCGAATAATGGGCTAGAAAAGACAGAATGATCAAAGACGAGAACCTGCGGAGGAAGGCGAGAAGAAATACCAAATACCCCGAGATAGCCCCTGCACCTACTAGCGGCTGGCAGAGTCTCCTCATCCTACGAACGGACTCCCCCGTCGCGACCATGCCATGAATTCATCCCGGGGCTTTGCGCATTCGGGCAATGATCGGAGGATGTATTTATCCAGAATTCACCCGAGCCCATGAATTGCCCGGGTAATTGACCCCGTGGGGCCAGTCGGAAGGTCGGGGAGGTTAGCTGACGGACCTTGTGGTAAGTGAGCTGCATGATGGAGGATTCGGCATCCTGGGATAATTGCTGGTGCCGGGGGGGTGAAGGGGAGGGATTCATCCGGCCGTTAATAAGCTTCGTGGCGGGCGCCTTGAATCCGTCAAGGCGTCTTGGCCGGCGGGATGGATAGAAGCCAGAGGGAGGACATCATGAGAACATGAAGGACGTTGGAAGTTTCGATGGATCCCCATGAATGGCTGATGGGATGATAAAAGGCAGGTGGACCTCTTCGATGAGGGCCAGCAAATCCGGGGATGGAGAAAATGAGGGGAAAGAAAACGCGGAGAAGAAAAAGAGAAGGAGAGGAGCGGCTGACATAAGCGTTTTTAGCCGAGATTCTGCCGTCGTCCCTCGTCGGTAGTCGAAGTGGTAACCAGTCATACATCATACATAGTACGAGTCAGGACGACGAGAATGTCGGCCGAACACTGGTTGATGATGCCATACAGGGCCATCGTAGCTCGGGTTCACAGTCATAATGGCAGCCTTCATCCGACTTGTCTTTTCGAACGCCCACAATCCTGCTCGACAAAATGCCTGAGCCTGTCATGGACGATTCTCCTCCTGGATTTCTACCCTCCTCGAACACGAAGAGACATGCGCCGCGGCTCTACAGCGGAGGGCGACGTTTATGACAATGCTGGGGTCAGGAATTTTTATTGTCGACAATAAGAAGGGTGCCTATGATCTCACAGAACAAGAAAGGGAGCAGATGAATATCGATATCAAAAAGCTCGCCTCGATATACTGGGACCACAACGGGGCCATCGGAGACCTGTGACGGAATCGGCCCTCTACTCTAAATGTGACTGAACTGGAGATTCTCCGTAAAGACACAAGAATCAAAAGGGTCAATCATACGCTTGGGTCGGAGGCCATGCTCGACGTGCGGATCATGGAGGATGCTGTGCGAGGGAATGTGGCTGCTGTGAGAAGTCACTCTTCACACATATGCGATTTGTTGGCATGGATAGTACGGAGGTAGCAGAGAAGGAGGAGTGTACGGTCTATGCACACTGCACAGTCGAATGTGATTGCTGCCGCAAGGCACGACCCGGTCGTGGTCGTCATCCAACATGTTCCCCGGTTGGGATGGAACAAGCCAAGTATTGCTTGTGAAATAACATGGAAGGGCGCGGTGAATTCAACGACTGGGATTGCTGTTGCTTTGGAGAATGTTTGGAGCTGTGGTTGCTGTCAGTCTCTTACTCCAGATTGCGAATAGGCAGAAGTAATTCCAAGTTTGATTCTTGTTTGCACGGGGCGAAGAGGGCCAGCGTCCGCTCGAGGTCTTGCTGTCCATCGCTACATAGTGCTGTCCTCAATATTTTCTTCTCTGGCGTCTTATTTCTGTGTTCTTCTTTTTCTTTTTCTTTTTCTTTTTCTTTCTCTTTTTTTTTTTTTTAAAAAAAAAAAAAAACAAACTGGTAGGAGATGTCTTTCCCTTGCTCAAACATTTGACTACTGAGTATATTGTGCTACAATACATAGTCACCCACCCACTATACTCCCAGGAAGAAAATATGACTGGATTCATTTGCTCGTTGCTTCATTCATTCATGGTACGGAGATATGGCATCTAACCTATCGACCGTTCTACAAGCGAAATTCCCGAAACCGGACCTGCCTTTTGGAATCCCTTCTACAGCCATCTGAGGTCGGGGTGCGTGGAATTGGTCGCCCTTCTGGCTCTCCCGGGCGCTGATGGGTATCTACAGCTCAACTGCAAGCTCGCACTTCTCTCCTTATGGTCGCGGCAACTTCACTTCAAGCAGCCCATGCCTCGTGGAGCACCTTCTGCCCCCGAGCCAAGACTCGGGATGGCTCCTCGCCCAACCACTCGCATTCCAGGCGATCGAGGTTGGCCTCGATTTCCCAGGCACGGCCGCCCTCGACATACATCGACGTACCGTTGAGCGAGTCATCGACAAGGACGCCCGCAGAAACCTCGGCGATCTGCTGGGGAGTGCTGACCGGCAAGCCCTCCTTGGTCCATCGGTCATGGACCTTCTTGGTGAGGATCGTGCGCGAGTCAGTCATCCAGGGACAAATGGTATTGATGCGCAGGTTATGTTTGTACGGAGATGGGAAGTACGGGCGCAGCGACCGCATCAGGCCTTGAACGCCGTGCTTCGCTGCCTGATAAAGAGACACACCCGGGGTTTCTTTGAACCCCGCGGCGCACGAGAACAGCAGGATGGAGCGGTCCACGTTGACGCCACGGTTGTGACGGAGGTAGACGCTCGCCACCCGGGTCACATACATCGAGCCAAGCAGGTTCACGTCCAGATCCAGAGTAGAGGGCGGCTAGAGATCGAGTCAGAATTGCATGAAGACAGGGTATTTCGAGAAATGACGCATACCTCCCGAACGGACACTAGACTCAATTTCTGATCAAACCAGTTCTCGCCCGTCTCCATGCTGCCGGCGGTCACGACCACATGGTCAATTCGCCGGTAGGTTTTGAATGCCCGGTCAAACAGATCCACCACCTCTTGGTAGTTGGTCACATCTACGTGTTGGAACATGGACCTGGGTGGCTTGGGTGGCATAGCCGGGTCAGAAATAGCGGGCCATTTCTCGAGGCACTTTCGGCTGAGAGCCTCGCCCCGGGTGTCATCGATATCACCGATCACCACATAAGCACTGTTGCGACAGCAGAGCTCAACTAGGCTGGCGCCGATGCCGTTGGAGCCACCTGGTTCACGAGTCAGACGAGGCTAACGGATAGGTGCAGACACGGGAGTGGACGGCGCGACGTACCCACAATAACAATGACCTTCTCGAAAAGAGCCTCCCGATCGACGTCGGGGGTAAACTGGGTCAAAGGGACGGAGGAATTGGAGGAAAGGACGGATTCGGTCGGAGCAATCATGACGGAAGGGAGTCTGGTGGAGGAGTAAGATACGATATGAGATTAGCTGGACGAGGAGAGGATCAATATTTGATCAGACGGTTCTGTATTAAGAGGGAGGGAGAGATGAAGGTGAAAAGAACTGGTCGACAAATCCAGGCGTCCACAGCCTTTTATGCTGAGAACCACAGCCCCTGCCTCCGCACATTGCGCCTGGGTTGCGCTTCGTTCTCACCCTCCTTTACTGCTCATTCCAGTGATATCCTGCCGGACAGAAGCCAATCATGACGGGGAGTGTCCAACCAGAGACACTCGATCCTTGGGTCTCGGTGGAGCACGGAATGTCGCAGCAGCATAGTGACATGCCACTATGTAGTAGACTGACGCGAGTCCACCATAGCGTTCTTTTCCCCGCCGACCTGTCAGTCCGTCCATCGTAATCCACAGTGGATCAATCGATCGGCAGGTTATGCGGGGAGGGGGGGGGGGGGGGGGGGGGGGTTTTAGGGGTGGGGTTTGTATGTATTGGGATTGGGTGGGGGGGGGGTAGGGTATTATAAATATAGTTGTTGTGTGGGGGGGGGGGGGGGGTGGTGGGTGTGGGGGGGGGGGGGGGGGGGGGGGGGGGGGGGGGGGGGGGGGGGGGGGGGGGGGGGGGGGGGGGGGGGGGGG